>JAGDQP010000812.1:350-42251 GCA_022664845.1 Lepisma saccharinum
TATATATATATATATATATATATATATATAGGGAGGTTAGCCTATGAATGAACGTTAGGAAGAATCGGGTATGCACATACAAGCCCGATGGATTCGTAGCCAATGTATAATTGTCTACGCATTGCATCTATCATTTCATAAAGTTCTAAAACATTGATATTATTCTTCACTCAAATTTATAGAGAAAATTTTTTAAAATAGATTTACTCTACAACCTCTAACAATTCAAGTAAAAGTGGTAAATCTACTGGAATAAAGCAATACTGAAATATTTCTGACGATATCGAGCAGTATCGGTTTTGCAACTTTTTTTCGGAGGCAAGCACTTAGCTCTGTTATGCCCCATTGCTTAGCGTGATTGACTTAATAGCCCATTTTCTGTTGGTGCACGCAACGCACTTACATCATTTTCATGTGGCGTGCTAACAGCATGGATGAAGGTGTGCATTTTAAAAGCAGTTAAATCCATTTCGCCAAATTTTCTGTTCAAAGCGAAATTAAAACCAAGCGCTTTGGTCTACAAGACGTGTAATGGGTTTTTGCGCATTATTAAAGTATTATGTACACTTTTGATATGCAAATGTGTTAAAGACAAGCCACATGTATGTGATAATTTACTAAGTTTGTAGTATTTTGTAGGGTTTGAAGAAGTTGATATAGTCCCTTGTGACCAGTGTATTCTTCAATTCAAACTATAAAAAACTATTTCAATATGAAAAATAAATGCATGTGGTTAACTGCACTCCATTTTAATGCTGCTTTATATGTGGTTTGAAAACAATAGTGTTGTATTGCGTGTTGAATATGAGGAACATGAATAAAACATAATTGAAAGAGAAAGAGAATAGAAGCCGTAAAGTAAATTAGCTAGAAAAAGAAAAATAACAATATTATTCGCAAAATCCATTAGGAGAAAATGGACGATTCAACTTAAACTGAACACTTATGGAACCTGATATAGAAATGGTTGCATGTATATTCCATTAAAGATGAAAGACTTCGATTACATATATATATGGCTATCGGCCTTCAACAGAAAAAGCAACAAATGTGATTTGACGTAATAATATTTTGATTTTCGTAGCTGATTAAACGTCATTGCTGGAGTTTTAGGAGTTCACAAACAAACACAAATCTAGTGATAATTGTAGTGAGTTTTAGTCGTGGACCTAGTGACGGAACTACTTTCAACTTTTGGCAGCCTTGACAAGGTTTTGCATATGTTGACTTGAATCAAAATCGTATTCGACACGTCCCTAACTTCTCCACAATGTTGTTCTGACCGATGAACTTCAGTTCGGATCTTTAACAGTCCCCAGAGATATTAGTTAATAATGAAGATACCGCGAAGGACAGGTAAGTGAAAGGTAGAAATATTACAAAGACAAATGTATTGTGTCAATTTTTTGTAGGATGTAAATGGTTTGTATACGCCAAAATTACGCTTGAATACATCAAAACCATAGATTTGTATCTAGTCCTAAAGTTCCTTGTCTGAGTAACTTTGGAATATGTAGACCAATTTGAGCACCAGTTGTCTATAACTTAATCAATATAATATTCTATTTAAGGTACTGGAAATAGTACTCAAATATATCTTCCATTCCAAAGTTATATTCGGAAGATAAAGTTTAGATCTGGGTACAAACTATGTGCCTCTGACTCTACATGGTTAGACATTATTCCGAACCAACTTTGCACCAATTCAATTTTATAGATAAGTAAAGTTTCCAATTTTTAAAATATAATATTTCAAACTACAGAAGAATTGACGAAACACGATTATTTACAGGAAACATTTAGCCGTAAAATCTCAACTAATGTTAAATTGATTTTGAAAGTTTATCAGTTTTAGAACACACAAATATTACAAATATATTGAGAAATCTAGTATTTCAGTATCTTCACAATGTCTTTTCTGAGAAAATGTGGCTAATTTGGCTGAATTTATAATACAACCAAATTTTGTAGGAAACATTTAGCTATAAAATCTAAACAAATAACTGGTCCATAATGAAATTTAATAAACTTTTTCAACACACAAATGTCTCATTATACTTGAAAATATTTTTAATGTGTTCTTTTGAGAAAATTTTCGCTACACATGGCAAACTTTTCAAATTTAACCAAATTTCCGTTTAAGTTACAATCAAAGTAGCACTTTCAACATACTTAAGATACCGTATTCTTGCGATAAAGTATCTGCAAATGATTAATCAAAGTTTTAAACAGGAAGTATGTACTTCTTTATGAAAGGAGTAAAATTTTCCACTTTTTTAATTTTCTATTTTCTTCTTCAAAGTAGTTAGACTTTCTGCATGCACTGCACAAGTGACGTGAGAGTAATCTTTCAACTTCACGAACTACCCTCAAATATCTATCATATGAAAACTTACTTACTCTATGGCTTACGGAAATCACAAGGTCATCGCCTCAGCTACAAACGTTATCCATACGTTTCGATCCTGAGCAAGATCAAGCCAGTTTTCATCACCAACACCTACTTCACGAAGATGCCTTCTAATATTATCCTCCCAAAGTCGTCTAGGTCTTCCTAACGGTGTTTTCCCTCCGGTTTACTAACCACTACGAAACATGATCTTCATTCCTTTCCCATGCAAGCTACATGTTCTGCCCACCATAGTCGTCGGGATTTAATTATTCTGACAACATCGGATGAATCGTAAAGTACGTGAAGTTCTTCGCTATGCAGTCTCCACCTTTCCCCAGTCACCTCGTCCCTTGTCGGATCGTATACCTTTCGCAAAGCCTTATTTTTTAAATACTCGCAATTTATGTTCATCTACTAGGGTCGTACTCCAACTTTCGTAGCCGTAAAATATTACAGGCAGGATAATTGTTTTATATATTTTCAATTTCAATATTGCCGATATTAATCGCGAGGTTAGGTGTTTCAGGACTGAGTAGAGATATGCGTTGCCTGATGCTAAGCGATGTTTTGTTTCTCTCGTGAGTTCCTTTTTGATTATTACACACTCTCCCAAGTATTTAATTTTCTTTACTTTTTCTGTGTTCTCGTTCTTAATTGAATCGTACGTTTGAAGAAGGAAACAAATCCAAAAAGCTGTTTTGTGGGAAATTAACAAAAACTGTATAATATGGTTATTATTTATTGAAAGGAAGCAATATTGCTACTGAATATTCAAAACGGTCTTCTGATACGTTCGTACTGCTCAGACAGTTTACAAGTATTGTATTTTTTCGTGTAGAGTTAAAAGAAGTTGGTGGATTTGTTTCCTTCTTCAAACTTATGGAAAAACGTCTGCACATTTTTAAGTGCTGAGACGTAAGAATGGAAAAATCGACCAGAAAATGAAGAAAAACGCAATAGAATCCTTCAAATGAATGTTATTGAGAAGAAATGTATGTACAATGAACTCGAAAGTTACAAGTAGGGGACCTATGTAATAAATTCTTTTTTTTTCTCTACCCACTGACAGAAATTTCGCCCTACAAATGTGAAAAACTGCTTTTATTCCGTAACAGTGATAGCAATAGCTGCTATATGCAAACATCTGTTAACAATAGCAGTTAAAAATATCAGTGTATGAAAACGTATCTAAATGCGAATTAGTTATTCCCGTCTGTGAAAAAGAAGTTTAAAACAATATTTTAGATTAACCTACTTACGTGTATCCTGTTACGTGTGCAGTAGAGATATGGACAAAGGTAGTTTATTTCCTACCATAAATGTTGTAAAACTATTCTATGTAATTATCGGAGCTTGGATTTACTGGTGGAGAAGAAACAGTATATCAAAACACAATTAAATCAGGAAAGTATAAAGAGGTGTGTAGGGGGAAGCGTATAGTTGTTTCATTGTGAATTTGTATAAGTTGCAACTAGCGACAGGAAGGAAAGATTTTTTTTTAGCTCTTCTCGCAGGGCTGGGCAGCCAAGTGAAACACTTCCCGTAGGAATAGCCCACTCTCGCTTATCCTGAACGATAAGTAACAGCGAGAAGCGCTCAACCCGGCAGTTGCAGTTTGGTCTTGTGGTCAAGACGTTGGAAAGCTGATCTAAAGTTCCGGGATTCAAACCCTGGCGTTGACTTTTTACCTATATTGTTTAAAAGAAAATTATTTGTTTTCATTTTTTATGTAAATACACAAAAGTAAATTTAATAAAAGTTGTGATTTACAATTTTAAAATATGCTACTAAAAACTAGGATGTATATAAACCCACCAGGGCTATGCAAGGGGGGAGGGTCAGGGTGCGTCCAAAGGGAGCTGGGCGGCGTCAGGCGCGGGGTGGGGGCACAGCCCCCTGTTAGCGGTGGGCATACGCAAAAGTACTGTTTACTCAAAAGCTCTGTTTAGGCAAAAGTTCTGTGACGTACCGGAAATGTTTCCAAGTGTGCTCCGGAAGTTGTCAAAATGGCTGCCCTCGCGCATATGCATTACTCCTTAACAGTAAAAAGTACTTCCAAACAACTGCATCCAGTTGGCAATTTAGCATATTAATAGCATGTTCGAAAGCTAATGCAAGTAACCCTAGATCGAAACCTGGTGTAGTTTTTTTTCTTAATGAAAATTGTACTCTTCCTGTCGCTAGTCACAACTGACCTGTAGTAGTGTCTCAAATACAAGGAACTCCTATTAAGGTGGGATCATTCTCGCACAGGCGCATTACTCCTTCATCGTAAATGAGACTGACAAGCAGACAGTTTCCAATTATCAATTTACTGGATTGGTAGCACGTCGGGAAGCTAATACGGAGAACCCAAGATCGAATCATAGTGTGATTTTCTTTGTCTTTTTTAAAGAAATAAAGTTTCTCTTTCCATATATATATATATATATATAAACGCATTGAGCTCCTGCTTAGCCTAGTCGGTAGCTCGCTCGACTTCAGCGCGAGCTGTCCCGGGTTCGATTCCCGGTGTTGACCCAGCATCGTGAGGACAATTGGGGAGCTCCTGTGCATAAAATACAGTGGCGATCACAGTGAGAGCTTCGTCTCTCCTCTCCCAACCCGTCTGAACAGCGTGGGAGCAGTAGACCAACTCCTCCCTTCGGGGAGAGGCTTCACCCAGTAGTGGATTGAATATGGCTATGATTTATTATTATTATTATATAAACGCATTAGGAAATTTAATAAAATTAGTGACCAAGGCCACGTAGAAGTTTGGTAAAGTCAGGTATGGTGTTCTTCTTTATTGCACACGCGACTGAATCGTGTTTTCTCAGACATTCGAAAATAGGACTTCTTGTTTTGAGACGCTAGTGGCCTTGTTCACTTCTTCAAACTGACTAATATTTCCAAGGCCTGATAAATCATTCTATAACTAGCTATCGTTCTTTTCTTCTACCTTATGATAAGCGCGTATAAATTTAAGTGCGTTTTTCAGTAAAAAAAATAGTTTCGATTTTATAGCGCTTGTTCACTTCTTCAAATTGCCGGTTCATTTCTCTAAACTATGTGAATTTTATGGAATTTTTAATGTGCATACTGTTTTCACTGCCTCAAAGGAAGAAAAATGTATAATCGCAAGACCAGAGCTTTCTTTCGAAATTACAAAATAAAAAGGAAGTTCTCTTAAAAATAAAAAATAAAACTTTAGGTGAAGAAGTACCGAACCCGGGACTACAGAATCAGACTAAACGGAAAATATTACAAGAAACGTTAAATGCAAGTAAAGTTATAAAACAAATTAAACAATAACATTTCAAAATAACCTATTTAAAATATAAACCACTTTAAAAATAAAATTATGCGATGAACTGGTATCGAACCCGGAACCACTGCATTGCAACTCTAACGCCTTATCCATTACTCCACGTAGCCAACTATCACTCAGTTCTTTCTTAGAGATTTTTATAGCAATTCCGTACACGGGTAACAGACGCTACTAATTCCGTAGTGTTCACACGAAATAGTTGTCCTCTCTGCAGACAAGTCTCTGCCATTTTGTTCCGTTCTCCCAGCAGTTATGTTTGTTTAGAAAACAGGAAACAATCTGTTTTACCATTAACAAGCTTCGGAGAAAAATAGCAGCTCAGCCAGTAACTGCTTTTTTTCATCGGTTGTAGCAGTCATAGCAATTTATCCCATGTAGCAGTGAAAAATAGCTGCTACGCTAGTTTTGCCAATCTCTATTTCGAACCTAATTTTGAAGGCTTTACTAATGTTTTTTTTTTTTTGCTATCTTTATGTATTGTATAGATGCGTCATCCCTTCCAGATATCAACACCGGCATAAAGTAGATTTCCACATTTTTGGCGTTTATTGCCTTCTTCAAACTGCCGATTCAATTGTTATGTATATATTTCCTTAATTCACTGTGTGTCGGCTTCTTATCACGTATTTTGTTTTATCTACATTTACCTGTAGACTTATTCCATCATACCCCTCTACTAAGATATCGGTGTTACGTTGTAGTGCATCTATATCATCCCCTATTAAATCTACATCATCCACGTATACGAACAATTTATTCAAGCCATTCAACGTTTTGTACTCTTTTATTTTCTGAATCGTAAATCTAATGCAAAGTTAAACAGTAATGTAACAAGGCATCACCTTGTTTAAATCCGTTGCGAATCTTGGAACTATCTGACATATTATTACCTATCCGTACTCTGCTTATGGTTTCCCTCAGACACATCGTCACTAGTTGAACAAGTTTTCTTCAAATTTCAAATTGTACCTGGATGTTGTATATTTTTTTTTACCTTTTATAGATTGATATGCTTTCTTAAAGCCAATGAGTAACTGGTGAACAGTCCCATTGTATTCCCATTTTTCCTCTAAGATTTGCCTCAAGGCGAAAATCTTGTCCAACGGGGGTCTATTCCTTCTAAATCTACATTGGGGATCTCCAATTATTTCAACTACTTGTATGCTTAGGCGAGATAGCAGAATATTACTCAGTACCTTCTAACATGTTGGAAGTAATGAGATTCCGCGATAATTATTACAGTCCGATTTATCGCCTTTTATATAAACTGGAATTATTTTTAAGGTTTTCCATTCCTTTGAAAAGTCCTTCTTTCTCCATATAGCACTTATAAATTTATGCATTTCTTTGATTAGTGCCGTCCTCCCACCTTAATTAATTTGGGTGGATTATTGTTTATTTTTCTTGTGATCTGAATTTTTTGTAAGTTTCTTTATCGACATTTCGACCTCCATCTCGCTAGGTTCGTGTATCCACGGTTCTGCCGTATAAATTTTAGCTTCCTCTGTTATTTTTCGTTTTGAACATTAAGGAATTCGTAGAAATAATTTTTCCAAACATTAAAAATTTTAGTCGGATTCGCTTGATGATCTCCGCATTCATTTCTAATCGTTCCTAATCTAGGCTGGTATTTTTTTTCTTAACGAGTTTACCCGTTTCTACGGAACTCGTGTCTTATTTGTCTTGCCGTTTTCCTCTGTCTCCTGAATCTTCTGCGTCGGATATTCTCGTTTTCTGTTTCTGAACTCGCGTGTGCTGTTGCGTTTCGCGTTATTGTAGTGGTTGGTATTTTTTTATTTTTATTTTTTTTTGCTTTTATTACTTAATCGTACGGTAGTTGTTTTGCTTGCTCCCGTTCTTCATTAAGTTTAAGGTATTCTTCATCAAACTCATGCTTGTTTTTCTGCTGTTTCTTCTCACCTAAATGTTCCTTCGCTGCGCCCTTCACTATATCACGAATTGCCTCCCACATCTTATTTACATTACTGTCATTATCATCTTTATTATTACTCGAGTTCGCTAAGATTAAGATATTTCGATTTGGTCATATGCTTTTTGCGTATGGCTTATCTAATCGTTTAACTTAGAAAGTTAAGTTTCTTGATCCTTTGCCTTCTCTATTCGCGATGTATAAATGTACCCTCAATTGTTATCACTAACTAATGGTCTGTGTTACCTTCCACTCCTCTGTAAGACCTAACGCGTACTATGTTGATGTGTAGATCTGGTTGAGGGTTTTGCCATCCGAAGATATCCAAAAGTATTTGTGTATCTTTGTGTTTAAAGTACGTAGGCCTACTCTTTACTAGTAGGTTTTTCTACATCACGAAAATATATCAGTCTCTCTCCATTGTTGTTGGTCTTTTTTCGTGAAAGCTGTATTTGCTTATAGTACATCTATATTTTTCCTTCCTCCCTACCTTAGCGCTGAAATCATCTAACAAAATTTACGCATTATACTTCAGTAATTGGTCAAATATTATTTCTAGGTCCTCGTAAACTGTATCTTTGTCGTTATCATTAGCCACCTCGGTCAGTGCATATACATTTATTAAAACACTGTTGTCCCATCGAGTACGTATACTAACATGCAATATCTTATAAAATAATTACCTTTTTTATTACTTGTTGTGATTTGTCAAAAAGTAGTGCAGTATACCACGTTTTCAACTCCAATAATTATCAACAATGAACTATAAGGAGGATTATTTCGTTTTTCGTTTTTAACGATCACCGATTTCTCTCAGGCTACCGGTTTTACTAGCAATCGGGGTATGACAAGCAGTAAATATCAGGGCGGTCTGAATCAAAGTTGCCTTAAGAACATTAATTATGTAATGCTTCCGCTCATTATCGTTAGCCTGGCCCTGATCTGAACAACTCTGGACGATTGATCGATATCGATCATGACTTATTTTTAAAAATCTATGTAAATATCTCATATATTAACTATAGAGATGACTTATATAGGTACACGCTGTATCTCTGGTAGTATGTTCTTTATAATATCTTATTGAACCTACATTTATAGTTTGCAATCAATACGATCTGCTTCTACCAAGAGTGCCGTATGTAACATTTATAAACTTTCAGGTTCTAAATTACCAACAATAATTACTTAATAAAACACTAACTTTTAATGATTACTATCTTCATAAAATATTATCAATTCTACATCGCATAAACTATTTAAACGAAATAATTTACACTAGTTAAATCATTACATTGCATTTTTCCCTTAGAATTAATTATTCTGTCAAAAAAATCACTTTTTACATCCTACTTCTTCTTCTGATCAATCATTTAACCTTGATCTCTGAATTAAATTCATCTTTCTTTCCTTTAGTATATTGATTATATGATCGGTAAAATTGAATTAGGGTAGAGATGGTCGTCTTACTTATCAGACAATTATTCAACTCTGATATCTCGACCTGAACGAGTGTCACACCTCGCTAACGTGGCATGTCCTCACTTGAAGGACAGTACTTTAGATCCAATGCGCCCTTGTACCTATGGTGCTTATTTTTAGCATACCAATTGATTCAACACCACTAGTCCTTCTACAGGTTACGATAAAATAGCTGTGAGACTTTTACTTAAATCACTCTAAAAATACGATGCAGATATTAACCTAAAGTAAAAATTGGAATACTGTAACTACACAAACTCATTGACATGCTTCAAGCATTCCAAAGGCTACTCTCTTCATTATTTCGTAATATTGTGTGTACACAAGGATTGTATTAACAATTGAGAGCGTGGATCAAAAAAGTAGCTTACCAATTCGTTGAACAAAGTTCTCTTCACATATAACCTTAAGGATTTCAATACATTTTAAACGTAACTATGTTTCAATATTGTGTTTCAACTAGTAACCCCAATTACAGTCTATAAGGGAATAATTAATGTTTTGCAGACGCAAGGTAACTCACTTCGAAGTCGCTATTATCAGTAATATATATTTATTTATTAATTTTCATGCAAGTGGCTATTCGCCATAGTTTGTCAATGACTTCAATTTTCATCAGCCTCTAATTAGCACGCATAAGGCCTCTCACTTTGAAGTTGCTATTATTAGGGTTACCATAATATTTGCAGACTAAAACAGGACAACTGAGCTTAAAGGCCATATTTTTAATAAATATAAATCAGAACAGTTACTTGCGACCCACTTAATACAAGGTAACAAAATAGTTATTGCAGTCTTTCACGTCACATGAGAAGACGTAATCACTGATAATGAAATAAGTGCCTCACGTGGTGAAAAAGTGATTAGGGTGGGAGTGGGGATATTCAGCGTGACCAAGAGAGGCCTTTGCACAATTAGAAAATGGATGTGCCAAAGAAGATCGTATAGAATTGTCTGCTTTATGACTTTAAGGGGAACAAGTCAAGCCTTTGAGGATAATATTGTGAGTGAACCTACTACCATGCATTGGTTCCAGATACTCAGGTCAGATGATTTGTCCCTGTGTGATGAACTTTGCTGTGGACGTCCACAGTCCCTGAAGGCGGCCATAAACAAGACCACAGCGAAACATGTGTTTAGCGTTTTGAACGTTTTCAGGTTAGTGATGAAACACTCAGACTTCGCCTGCACCGCACAGAGAAGGTGTACAAGTTGGGCAAATGTGTATTCCACATCCTATCGGAAGCCAACAATGACCAACAGGTTGACAGCCTCTTTCTCTGCATAGCAACACGCCCATTTGAATCTGAATTTAATTTTGAAGGCCTTTGGAGGCAACTTATCCCATATTCGATTGAATTCTTAATAGTGACCAAACGCGGGTCCTGTATGAGACTCCCAAGCGTTCCAGACATTGGTTGTCATCGCGAGACATTGGTTGTCAGAACGCCCACAGAAACGGTCAGATCGCCCACCAGAACGACAAAACACGCAAATTCAGAAATGATCAAAGTTCCTACCGGTCAGAACGCCCACCGAAACTCGAAAATAAGACTTAAAATGCATTTAAGTAAAATAAAAGTAATGTACAATCAATATGCTGCAAAGAAGGAAATATTGATTCACGGAGAGACAATAGGCATAGTTAATGAATATGTTTACTCCGAGCAGCTCAAATCAACGTATGCTAAGTTGATGGATGTAATAAATAGAAAATGTAAATGGCGTGGAGCTCGTTTGGAAGAACACATTTCATTTTCAAGAGTAAAGTTTATAAGCAATGTCTCTTACCTGTGATGATATACGGCTGTGAAACTTTGGCATTGAATGCGCAAACGACTCACAGAAAGAATTATGATGAGATGCATGATAGGAACAACTATGAACGACTAATGTATTATATTGGATTACCAGAGGAAAAAAACGACCGAGACGACGTCCAAACGCAAAATGGTTAAATGAAATTAAACGTTTTTCAGGACCTACATTCATGAGGATTGCAGCTGAGCGAGGTACGTGGAAAGAAAAGGGGGGTGACTTTATCCAGCAGTGGATAGAAAACGGCCGAATATGATCATGGTTCCTTAAATTACGCTTCATATGTGCCTTTCCAAGGTAATTAAATAAAAATTGTACTTAAAAGCTAATGGAATGAAAATAGCCACATTTATCATGTTTTCATTTGCACGTTGAAAACAGCTTGAATTTTAAATTATATTTCAACGAATATTTTATTTAGTTCATATTGCTTTAATGCGACGTGTTTTCAATTTCCCTTTCCTACTATGATATGGATTTCGCTTCTGGTGCGTTTTTCTAAGGCGATATATTACACTTAATAATATAACAACATAATAACACATAGCAGATAATTATACTTAGGAAAAGAAACACACAAACGCAACATTATCATATAAATATTATACTCGCTGCTGTACCATATGTGCACAGCCCCCGACCTGAAAACTCCGACTCACTTGTTTAAGAGTGGGCGTTCTGACTGGTAAACTTTGTGAACGTTTTCCCGATGTTTTTTTTTTTCATTATGTTTGTTCAGTATTGATTTAATATAAGTATTAGAATGCAAAAAATTAACGTTTCTAACCTGTGGGGATCCTGATCATTTTGGTGGGCTTTCTGACCCTTTTTAAACTGGGCGTTCTGACCGTTTCTTTGGGCGTTCTGACCACTTTCAGAAGTGGGTGATCTGACCAGTGGGCATTCTGACATAGTCCCATCTGGGATAACTAAAAAATAAATAGAAAATAAGAGCGGAGATAGAATACTTCTCTGAGCTCAACCGTTAATTATTATTTCTTTGCTGTATTTATTACGAAATAACATTTTGATGGTTCTTTTCTGAGTAGGTTCCAAAGTATTTTTAGATGTTGATGTGGAATTTATGTGGCAATTTTAGTTTTAGTATTTGAAAGAGTATTGTTATATTTTTTTCGTTATATGCCTTGGTCACATGTTAAAATGCTGCATAAAATTATTTTTTTAAGGAAATCATTTTGTATCGCTAATGATATGGTTTCAAGCCCAGTATGTGTTGAGAATTTTTTGGAATCCTATTATAGTTTTTGGTAATTTCTTTCTCCTTCTATACCATTCTATAGCTCTTATTATGTTTTTTTAAATATTTTGGCTAGGCAAGGTATTAATGTAATGGGTCTATATGAGTTTCTTTTTCCATCTTTGTTAGGTTTAAGTAATAGCAGAATAATGTGATTTGACCAACTTGTCGCTATTTGTCCTGTTTGTAGTATATTATTGTAGATGTTAACTAATTTCTCTATGGCTATATTTGGTAGTTGTTTTACTATGCCATATGTGATACCATCTTCTGCTGGAAATGTGTTTTTGGTATAGTGAATTATATTTAGGATTTCTTGGGCTGTAATTGGAGTAAAGAATAATTTAACATGTTTTGATAGTGATGTTAATATAGTAACTTATCTGGTAAGGTACTATTATTAGGCGGATTAGAAGAAATCATTTTGTTGATAAATTCCTGTTTGTAATTTTCATCTCAAGATAATATTATTTTTTGGTAGAGTTTTATTAATATTTCTGACAATTTTCCAAAGTTTATTAAAGTTGCTTTGAAGGTCCATTTCTTCACAGTATTTTTGAAAGTCCTGTATTTTAACTTCTAAAAATATTTTTTGAATAAGCTGTAACTTTTTAAAAAAAAAAAAAAAGGATCCAATTTCTTTGTGAAGGGGTTTGAATATAATTTTTTGGGTCTATTCTTTTTGGCTATTTTGCATTTTTCATTCCATCAATGTACTATCGAGAATCTTTTGAATTTTATTTTTACATTTATCAGTTAGAGTAAAAGCGCAATTGATTTGTTCTATGAAATTGTCATAGTTGAGATAAGGAGGTTCTATGTTTTTTATGAATTGTAACTTTGGTAAACTTTATTTTATATGGGTCAGTCTTGCAACTTCGGATTTCGGTCCGTCAAGATTCAACCATTTATAGCTTTAGAAACTACAAACAACCATGACTCTGCCAGAACTCGAACCCTGGACCTACGAGTCGTTGCTGTAACGTCTTAGACCCCACGGCTACTCGGTCGGTTTTTACTAATTGTATTAAAATAAGTCTGAATTTTTTCTCGTCTATTTTGTTTTGTTGCCAGTTTTTAATTGAGATGATGTATTGATTTTCAAAATTTTGTTATGTATCGATGATGAAAAAGGGTACATGGTCACTGATGTATAATTTCTCAGCTGTGACCAGTCCATCTTGATTGCCAGATGTGGATTAGTGAGAGTTCAATCGAAAACAGGAGGATTGCTTCCATTTTGTGAATAATGTGTATTTTTTTCCTGAATTATGAAATGCTAAATTAATTTTGTCGGACCACGCTTTCACTGCTTTCCCAAGCTGGTCTGAAATGTCAGCTTCTATGAGTCTGAGATAAGCATCGCCTGTATAAATTGCTGGGTAAGGAATTTGTAGGCTAAGTTCTTATAATTCTGGAACCGTTATTGTTTTGGTGAGAGGCGTAGAGAGGATATGAATTTTAAGTAGTGGCACAATTGTATTAGCAAATTTTCTCGTACCTGCTGTCATTTCTACTTGTTTGCATTTAATAAGTTCTATGTTTTCGTTCAAGGAGATATTTCAAAACGGTATGGTTTCATGTATAAAGATACCAGAATTTATTTTGTCTTGTTTATGCTGGTTTATTACATAATCATATCCTCTGATGTGAGGGTTTTCATTTTTAGATAAGTGTTAACTCAGATAAACATCAGCATTTTGGTTTTTCATCTGCTATAAGGTGTAATAAATGTGATAATTTTGGTTTATAATGTTGTATATTCACCTGTATTATAATTCTCACAATTTATTAAGTAGATTGAGATTAAAGATAATTTAAAAAGATTTAAATTTAGAGCTGAGATACCGAATAAAAATATTTTTATGTGTTTATTTTTTTATCAAATTTTCTATATCATGTATTAATGTCAATCCCTGTTGTGTTAATACTTGACTGTTAAATTAGACGTTTTTCAATGCAGGGAGAAATAACTGTATGGTTAACATGTTTTGAAGTTTAGCTACGTGTTTCAGTACATGCACTAATAATACATCTTTTTGATTAATAATGCTTTAACTTAATTTTTGGTAAATGACCAACAATTTAGATTTTGTAGGGATGGTTTTACAGAATATCTTTCTTGTATAATCTTTCTCTTGTCTATGTTAACAGTACTATTAATTAGGGTTTCACGTCACAGAGATTCTTTGGAAGTAGAAGCTTTTGTAGCCTTTTGTGTGTTATTCTGTATAAGTATCTGGTCGTAGGTCACTTAGAGAACGGACGGCAATTTTAAGGTAGTGATCGTACCAGACGCAGAATATACAGGAAATAGAGGGAAACGGTGAAACAAAACATACCAGATCAATAAAAAGGTGTAAACTCTTTAAGGAAAGTTATCCGCCGAGATTAGGAATGGTTAGGAATGAACGTGGAGATCTTAGGGTGAATCCGACTAAAATTGTCGATGTGTGGAAAAGTTATCTCGGCAAACTTCTCAATGTACATAACGGGCAACAGAGGAATGTGAAATGTATACTACAGAACCGTGAATATCCGAACCTCGCGAGATCGTGATCGAAATGTCGATAAATAAATTTTAAAAAAATAATCACTAGAAATAGACAGAAATATTGCAGCAGAATTTATTAAAACCGGAGGAATAGCCCTAATAAAAAAACTATATAAATTGATAAGTGCTATATGGAATAAGGAGGAGCTTCCAAGGAATGTAAAACTTCAATAATATTTCCGATTTACAAAAAGGGCGATAATTTAATAAACACCGAAGAATCTCGTTACTTTCAAACTATTACAAAGTATTAAGTAACATTTTGTGCATGAAAGAGTTGGATATCACTAATGTGAATTTAGAAGAAATAGATTCACGTTGGGCTAGATTTTCTCTTCAGGAAAATTTTAGAGAAGAAATGGGAATACAATGAGACTGTTCTAAGCTATTCATTGATTTTAAGAAAAGCACATGATTCTATCAAAATGGAAAATGTATACAGTATCCTGGTACAATTTGGAATTATGAAAACCTTGTTCAACTAGTGAAGATGGGTCTCAGCGACCCCATAAGGCGATAGGTACGGATAGGTAATAACATGTCAGATAGTTTCAAGATTCCCAGTGGATTGAAACAAGGCGATGCCTTGTCACCATTACTAATTAACTTCGCGTTAGAATATGCAATTCTAAAAATAAAAGAGGACAAATGGGACTAACATTGAATGATTTGAATCAACTGTTCGTATACTCGGATTACATAAATTTAATAGGGGAGTATATAGATGCACTACAAAGCAACACCAACGGCTTAATAGAAGCGTGCGATGAGATAGGTCTACAGGTAAACATAGATGAAACAAATTACATGATAACAAGCCGAAACACAGGGAATCAAGGAAATACAAACGCCGGGTTTTGAATTTTAGAAGACATCTTAGAGAAGTATGTATTCGCAATGAAAACTTGCTTGGTGTTGCCGAGGATAGAATCCAATGGCGAACGTTATTACTGCAGCGATGAAATTGCGAGTTCCGTAAGCCGTAGATAGCGTTAGTTATCTATTTAATTTAATTCTGAAGAATTTTTCTTCCACTAGTTTTTTTTAGACCTTTTACCTCTAGAATTGTTCTTTCTTGTGTGAAATTTGAATTTGTTATTGAGGTTTGCTAATTCAGATTGATTATTATTGTTATTAGAAGAAGAAGATTCCAGAGAACCATCTTTCGATCTAGATTTTTCTAGGATATTTCCCTTATTAGATTAATATTGAGAAGGTTCTATTTTGTATAAACCTTTACCTGAAGTTGACATGACACAAACAAATATCGCACACAATAACTCTCTTAAAAATGAAGAAATTTCTTAATAGTGATGCTTCTAGTTTGCGTACATATCACTGTCCCTGTGTGTATTATAAGTTACGCCTAATGGAGAAAGCTATGTCTGATTTTCTCTTTACCTGTTATTAATTAAACATACTACACATATTACGAGGCTTAATATATAGACAGTTTGCACTACAATAAGGAACTCTTAATTTTTAACTCTTTTCACAGTTACAAGAGCACTAATTCACTGTTCAAAACAACTCTGCAGTCATCTTCTTTTTTTTCCAAGATGCTCTCTTTCACTACTTGAGTACATGAGCGTGTGGTGCATGGAAGAAATTAGAACAAAAATGTTTAAAGATACATGATCGCACCTAACTTTACATATCCTTCACGAAACCATGGTCACTAATTTGAGATAATTACGAAAAATGAAAAAAAATATATTAATAATAGATATGAACATACAAAAGTATATTTTGAAAGAAAAAGCAATTAAACAAACATAAATCTAAGCATCAAAGATACTCTATACTACGTAGATATCTTACCTTTACAGCCCGACAGTAAGGTTTAAGTTACAACGTATATTCATGCTATAATTAAACTTATCTCTAATGTGTTTAAAGTAGATCAGAAAGAGAAACTCAGTTTCTGTATAATTGATTCTCAAAGCGTTAAAAACGCAGGCCTATGTCTTTGTACAGTCGTTTTATTGTACTTTCTAAATAGCAAGATATTAACTAAAGGTTGCTACAGAAAAAGGATCACAAAATTAGCTAGGGATATCTACGTTTGAACGAGCGACGAAACCTATATTATATCACAACTTGCCTGGCCCGTTTGTCTTAACAAATTATCAAATAAACATTCCTACAGAAATAATACCATAAGATGACACAATCAGAAGATGGGCTTATTAGAAAACAGCGGATAAAACCTACAATATGCAATCGTTGGTGAAACCTACTGGTCTCTAATACAAACATTATATTAACCACTAAACATAAATCCGAAACAGTCTCCATGAATCCACAATTGACAACTCTTACACTGAAACTAATATTTTTGTCTATCTATTTATAAAAATACATCGCACTTGAAACATAAATCTGTATTTTTTTGAACAGCCCTTTTTCTAATAATTCCAATCTGCGATTGTTCTCCGGGCTACTTCTTCCCTCTCCTTGCATTACAGATGTTTTCATTTCATGCCAGCACCTCTGAAGTTCAAACTTACTCATTTTCACATTCCGTGAAACTGAAGGCGCGGACATTAAATTTATTGGTTACAGCAACTTCCTATATCGATTTATAATAATTTTCCATGAGAGAAGCATGGGCTGTTTATCTCGATCACCTGCTTTACAGGCAGGGCCATCTTACCATAAAATAGTCCTATTATTTGAAGCCACCACTGGCCCTGATGTGTGTACACTCCAGTGGCACCCATACGTTGAAAATCTGCCTATTCAATGATTTATTCGACGTTGAGTAATGGTTGTGAAGAAATAGGTTGAAATCAATAAGCGGACGATGAAGAAACGGATTCAGTTGACCAAAATAGAGCAAGGATGTTGTCCATTGGTATACATATTTAGCTGCATTTTGTCCTTTGCTTTCATTATGATATATTAATTTTCCAACAGTAAATGTTTCAACCGTCTCCTGTAGGCTTCGTAGTTGGAACTTCCCGCACTCGTCGTTGATAGCTCGAGTCGTTAGTGACGCTACCACTCACTCACGAAGTCGCCTTGAGAGTTACAACTCCTTCACTATTCCCTCTATGTTATGAAAACGTTATTTGCAGTAAAAGGAAATCTTAAATGCAGTCACCACAAATCCAAACCTGTTGTTTTACCATCATGTAAGAATAAGAAAACATAATACTTTCCTTCTTTCTTTTTATGTAGATTTTCCTTTTTTAACATTTTGACCATCTCTGACTATTAAATTTGTGTTGTTCAATAAGTGTAATATGCCGTCTTAAAAGAGCGAAATATACGTCATAGGTGAAAAGAAAAGTTGAAAACACTTCACATTAACACGCTATTAACGAAATTAAATGTTCGTTGAAATAGTATTTAAAATTCAATCTGTTTTCAACATGCAAAACAGAATATAAGAAACATAGTTTTATGGAATTAACTTGTAAAGATACATATAAAACGTAATCTGGAGCAGTTTAATATAATAGTTAAAACACGTCACATTAACGTCCTATCAACCAAATCAAATTTCCGTTGAAATTGAATGCGTTTTTAACACGCAAAAGAGGACACAAAATAATAATTAATGGTATTCAATTAGCTTTTAGTTACAAATTTCATTCCATTAAATTAGAAAGAATCCCGTGAAATGAAATATATACCATAGTTGAAAATAACAGTTGAATCCACGTCGAACTAACATATTAACAAGAATATCAAGTTTTTGTTGAAATTGGATATAAGATTAAACGTACTGTTTCAACCTATAACTGTTAATCAACTAAATAAACAAAAAAAAGAACAATGTTCAAAACACATTTGTGTGCTACTGGGGTAGTCTCTTCAGAAGACTTTAGTGATATCAAATACTGCAGTTATTATTGAGTTTAGTGACATGTTTCTTTTTTCCAGGATTACCAAAGTACTATATGTCTCATAAGCTACTAAGAAACTCTCAATTTAGATCAGAGCAAAAATTCATCTTAAATTTTACACATGCCTTCCCATTTGTGAACGATGTTTCCTTCTCAAGTGATACAGCAATTCCAGTTCTTAGACCTACTTCCAGTAGACACGGGATGCTAAAATGGTGAGATACAGTGACTTTAACACTGTTACTCATGAATAAAAGTACCATGAGTGCCGGGGGGTCGTTCTTGCCCAATAGGCCGTCTTTGAGCAAATGACTCAACTGAGTTTGCTGAGCTTCAATCAGTTTAATCGGACGAATGTCGAGATGGTGACTATAAAATACCTTGACCAATACCTGTTCCTTTTGCCGCCAGCAAGAGCTCACCGACCGACATTTTTTCAGATATGTAACGGGCTCATGGTAAGCTGCCTACCTGATGCTAAATTCAAAATTAAATTAAGCTTTGCTTCATTTCATATTTGTAGTATTTCTCTTGTTTCAGACCGTTTAGCAATCCCGCGGTCTTCTTTTTTAAAATAATGATATTTAGATTTGCAGATAATTTCAAATTTTTCTATCGGTTAAACTGACCGAGGTTTTCAAGAGCTTTCTTCACATCCCGGTATTAATTCAGAAATCAAAGGAATATTCATGGGATCAGACGTGATGCACAACAACAAAATACGACAAAGGATAAATATGTATGAAGTTCTACTGCTATGTAATTACCAAGAATTGGCTGCAATGCACTTGCACGTACAAATTTGCGGTTTGTATGAAACCAATTGATTTCCTATTTACATCCATGAATCCTAGGGCTTTTGATAACTAACGTAGAGGACAAGAAAAGGGAATAGATATTTTAGAGTTGTACTACATTCCTACCAAAAATAAGAGATCCCATACAGAGACTTTTAGTTTGCCCCAAGAAAGACTTCCAAATATTTCTCATTTCCTGCTCAGACCAACGAAGCAAGACACGCAAAGGGGATGCAAAGTGATTACCAAGAACTAAGAGAAAGGATGAAGGCTAACATCAAGGTATTTTAAATTATGTCAGTTTCCCTACACCCAAAGCGATGCAGTAGTATATCGTGCTTCTGTTTAAATTAGGCAATAATTCTGAAGAAAGGAAAATACTTGCCACGGCCATGCCAGTTCACAACATTGTGATAAATACCATTAGTTTTTAATGCTATGCAGAATCAGTCTCTTCAGAAACGTTCATTGGCAAACCTTACAACAGTTGCTCTTAACAAATGAACCCTTGGTGCACATTTGTATACCTGGACCGAAAATATTCCACGAACGCTTTAATGCGATATGTAGCTACGGCCTAGATTTTGGTTCAAGTAAAGGGTGTGCCAGAAATACCTTCTGTGGTTTATAATATATTTTCCAAGTCTTCTGTTACGTGTCGCTTCACTGTTACGTGCCATTAGTTTTATTGTGCTTTCACGCTAAGATGGAGAGTTCATCTCTGCAACATGGTGTTGCTGCCATAGATGAGATTATAAAGATAGCCTTAACAACTGCACAGCGTGGTTCGCGACCCCAGTTTGGTCTACGTGATGACCGTAGTCAAAATACGATGTTGCTATTTGTTTTCAATTGCGTCTACAAGGCAGTGTAAAAGACAATAAACCTGTATGACGTTCTCCTTCGGTATGTACACACTTCAAGAATTACATCACATTTCGTTACTTTCGAATGTAACCATCCCTTTATAAGTGCTGTCAAACACTCAGTGAAGTGTACTGTGTATGTTGCATAAGAGTAGCTCAGTACTAGTTATAGATTTAAGACGAATTCAACACCAGTGTAAGAATATCCGAAGCCTCAGATTGGTAGCTTCGTTAAGCTGCCCTGAGGTGGGATCATTTTGTTAAATTGAAAGCCACCAGATTACTGGCATCGCGAAGTTGTTCGGGCACACTGTGTGACTGACGGCGAACAGGGTGGAAACATTTGTAGATACAGAATATGATATGAATATCGAATCTAATTTCTCCCGTTGATGTTAATACAGATTTAAATTTATTTTAAACATTTGCAATCATTATTCATATTCAAAGCAAATTTAAACATAGTTTCAGATTTAAACCTTGCTACGTAAAATATTGTACCCATGTGTATAACATTTATGGTATGTATTTCTCAGAAAATTTTAATTTCTTTTCAGGCTTTTAGTTGTTCATCTACCTTGCTGATTTATATTAATTATCATGCTTCAATGCTTCGGCAATGTTTTATTGGAGACATCATTCCATGGTGTAGGAGAAGCGGCAAGAAAGAGAAGGTCAATATGTGAAAGGTAAGAACAATAATCCGAGCTTATTTAAAATTACTTTCGTAATATTTGTAGACACGCCAATAAATGAAGATACAGTAAACAATATTCAACTTAAAGATTATATACAAAATATTAAGATGATTTCTGCAAAAAATCTGCTTTGTTATTCAGTAGTTTATCACCTATCAATGTCCTATTATTAACATGTTTCTGTAAAGTGGCTTTTAACAACTGGTTCGATATGTTTTGAAAAACGTGAGAAATTTAATATCAATTCACTTCTGAAAATCATAATTTTGTCTTATGTTATCACAGTTAACTCTTTAATAATTTCCTACATACTTCTCAGTGAGGGGTGTCACCCCCCAAAAATCTCGACAACACCCTCAGATTAAATTTTTGACGTAAAAATCGATAGAAACCTGCAAAACTCCACTTAAACCCTCCCAATTTTGACTTTACAATCCAGAAATTGAAAATCCTGATACGTCCCTTGTAGCATATGCCATGTCGGTCGACATCACTAACTCATGATTTGTTATTTTAATCGACGTTGGTTATCCGATATCAGTCACTATCGAGTAGCTAATATTTTTGCGGATGTTGTTGATATCGGAAATCGATGACAATTGGTATCATAGATCGATGTTAATAGATATCCGAAAGCACCCTTTTTCACTCACAATTGTCAGAGAAATTTACACTTCTAATAACAGTAACTATATTTATCCTTTTTGTATATATTGTTGCAGTACACTTACACAAATTGTCATGTCTTAATTCCTGTCTTTATTTACGAGTTCTATTTCTTCGTCTTGATCTACAGGGTGTTCCAAAACTACCGCACTGCATGGATAAAATATATTTCATTAGACTTGCAGCTACCTTCGCCAAGATCACTTCCTCGGTCTCTACAGATGTGTATGGGTGTCCAGATCGGGAGGTATTATACACATTTGCTGTGGTCTTGAAGATTTCAATCAGTCTATCAACTGTACTGTGCACCACTTGGTGTCTTCAAGTGAATTCCACTGCAACGTCTCTTTTGGAGTATCCTTCTTTCCACAGAGCAGAATAAGCTCAGCACCATGTTCAGTAGTTACACGTGTTACCTTCAACAAGTATTAATATAACACTTAGTAATGAAATTCTTACAGTGTGGGGTTTTAGCTCACCCTGTACATGTAAAAAGTTTCTCACTTGTCTGTGGCTGGATGCAAACTAGAACCTTTAGATTTTTAAATTGAAGTGCGTCGATTTTGCCACTATGCTACAGAGCTGTCTATTGATAAATATACATGGATTATGCACTTTCTTAACTCAGAATGCAATATGGTAACACTTAAGCAGGGAGCGTGTAGTTTTACAGGTATCATCTAGTACGTATCCATTACATAGTTATTTTCGAACGCAGACGGTGATTTTCCTAACGATATCTGACATCGCCAATTTATAACGCACAATAGTATTTTCGGACAGCAATATTTCTCTAAACATTATATTTTAAACTGATATTTTCTGCTTGTTTTCATCATTTTTCGTTGAAGTAAAACACGATTTTCAAATTTCAAGAATACCTTTGAATGTCGAAGTATAGTACCACGGCAACGTAGATCAAATTGATTCGGAGTGAACAGCGATGGTCGATATCCGCATTGTTGGCCCTATCTCGGCCCGATATTAAGATAAAGATAAAATGAATTTTATGGGCGGTAACAGCAATATGGCTTACGCCCGTCCCGACGGCCCGATATTCTTGTGGTGCTAAGGGTCCTCCTTCTTGTTGGTTAGAAACGTCCTCCATTCACTAATTATTTACTTTGTAACCCTATCTTAGTTATAACTGTATGTTACCTAACTATTTCAAACAAGATAATTCCTCAATAGTTTTCCATAATAATCAATCGTACTGAAGTTTTTCAAAGCAGCACTAGGAAATATAGCGAGCAAAAAGGTTATGGATATTGCATATAATACATTGTGAGCACTTGTAAACCTAGAAATATTGTTCTTATTTTAAAGTGCTATCTTATGAACAAATTGGAACAGACAAGTTTAAAATTTCAGATGGCATTTTATCTCGTTATATCAAACTCAGTTAATACTTACATGCTAAAAACAATTGCGAAGTAATCGAAACCAGCTGGAGAATGCGTTAAATAATTAATGATATATAAGAGCGAAATGTGGAAATAATTTGAGGGCTCAAAATGTGAAGAGTTTCATGCGCATAGAAGACGATTCAAAGGGGTTCAACCAGAGAAGGAGGAGGATTGTACTTATATTTTTAGCTTTGATGTATGAATATTGTAGATATTGGACCTACTTGTGTCTGAATATCATATGGATATATTTTCATGCATATATCTCTGTATAGTGGCCAAAATTATGCAGGTCAAAATTATGCCAAAAATCAGGCAAGCACTATCTCTGATCTTGAGCTGCATGCTTGCCAAGTTTGGTCAAAATCCCAGACGCAGCAGTCTGCTCAGTCCAAACTTAGCTTAACCAGGTTAGTACCACCTTAACTAACGCCCTGGTCGTTACCTCTCCCATCCACCCCTTCCTTACCTAAGATTGAGTCACAGATGATTAAAAGTTATAAATAATTTATTCTCAATTCAATTCAACTCTTGTTAAAATTGAGAAGAGAATGATTCTGTATTTCAATTCTAGACCATCAGCGGCGAGACGCTTCGGCGTAGGGTACTAAGAGATAATTAATTGATAAAGCAGTTAATAATTATATTTGTCTGGGACGTACGGTATTGGGAGGTGGTTAATTGGTAAAGCAATTATTAATTCTTTCTGTCTTGAGCTCAAAGGACTTTTTATATTCTGCTATGCTTCAAATTAGGATTTATATATACAAACGAATACACTTGTACAACTTATATTTCCGGACATCTACGTTAGGTATTTAACTATTTGCAGGAAAGGACAACAGGAGTAAAGGCTAAAAATGTTCCATATATTTAAGAAATATGTGTTAGACTCGTGTACTAGAACAAAATGACATCAATCTGTAACAAGTGCTGTCTAAGGCATACACTTACTACATGTAGTAATTGTATTCTCTACCTAACATGCTTCAGAAAGACTAGTTAGAGACTGATTACTTATTGTGCTACTACACAGGTCTAACCTATGTCTATTGAATGTAATATATTAAACATTTTTAACGTTTAGTCTTTCTCTCGTTTCCTGCAAATAAAAATGTAGGACTATAGACCTAGTACGTTGTTACTGACATATGATTTTATAAATTTAAAATATTTGTTCCAGGATATTGTGGGCTTCACTCTTCCTGATTGGTGTGGTAATCACAGGATATCTTATTTATGCATCTTGGAGGAAGTATCAGGATAATCCAGTAGTTGTAACAATAGAAAGAAGTTTTAATGAATGGAGGATTCCTCTGCCTGCTATAACACTATGTCCTTCGAATGTACTTGGCCGCCATCATAAGAAGGTGATGAAAGAGTGAGTAGTTCGAATATATTTGCAAACTTCACAAACCACGAAACCATTCATAAATAAACAAGGTTTCAAATGGAAGTGTTAGTTCAAATTTCCCTTTAAAGTAAGAACATTTCTAACCTCTATATATTTAAAGTAGTTTCGTAAAACCAGTCACCAAACCGCTTCTAATGGGTCGATTTGTGTCATTTCAATTTTTTGTAAGCTGTAAGACGATAGCAAGTTACCCTTTTTAATAACGTAATGTCAGGTAACATATAAAGAATGATATATTTAACAGTGAATGTAAAATAAACTTTCCACTCTGAAAGCATTTTGTTCCATCTCCATACTTTAGCATCTTACAATTTCATGACACCATCTTCCTATGTAAAATTTTCACAGAAACTTCCAAACAAAATTAAAGTGGAAAGCACTTATAAGCTTTAAGAAGAGGAATAAGAAAGTGTCCTATATCACATTAATATTTCTCTGATTTCACGGCTACGATCACAGCCCTCTACTCCACAGCAATGGCTTCTTCGACTACTGATTCTCCAACACAATCCACATAATTATTATTGATCCTGAACGTCTTTAAACCTCGAGAAGTCGCGATGCCGAAGTAACGCAAGTAGTCGTGTGCGGTCAAAAAGATCGCATGAACGTAACGTGTTGCAAATATCGTTTTAAACATTTTTTCTTGTATTAGAAAGGTAACTTTGTATGTTTTGGATTAGGAGGGAGTAAAATATATATTATTATAATAAGTTTTACAATAATAACCATAAGGGCAACCTACAATTAGACATATATGTTTTCTTTTTCTTATTTGGAGTAAAATATATTTTTCTTTGTTATATAACTCTTTAGATAGATAACTACGTACTGGTTTTATTGAACATTCGAATTCTGAAAATGTTGTTTTGTTGTTTTAAGGAAATACAATATCTCTTTCTTTATACTAATACATTTTGCAAGTTAACTCTTTGGTACATCTAAAATTAGAAAAGTGATAGTAAATTAGTAAGGTAAATATTGTATAAACATAACAAATAAAACGAAACTTCACAGCGTATTTTACATTGAATTATTTTAGGCAGTCTTGTTATTTTGAAATTTCACCTCCTATACGCCACTACATTGAATTATTTTATGCAGTCCTGTTATCTTCAGTTTTACACTGTTTTACACTTGGTCGACGCTCATTTCGGTCTCTGCTGCTCTGACAACACTATACTCTTTGCAGGTAAAAACAGTGTGTTCTCTACATATTGGAGCCAGGCAGGAGGCACAGGCTGTTTTAGTTTTTTCTGTTTTTGGTTCTGTCACAGTAGTACCATCTTCCAGTGTTAGGATCTTTGTGATTTTTCTCTTCTTCTTCAATTTCTAGCAGATCGCCAAGCCTTTCTTTGATGCACCGAGGAAGGTGTCGAGGGGTGTGGCGATAACCTTGGTGCTCCTGAGAGGGTTCACGTGCGAGTTTTTTTTTAAATGTCTGTCGATCCATTTTAACTTTGTTTTGCAGAATGATAATGCTGTTGATGCCGACAATGTTCAGGAGACTGTAAAACTGTGTAAGGGTTCATCTTCGGGAATCTCTTGATACTGAGTAAGCTTCTTTCAGTTTGTCAGCCACATCCACACCACCATCGGTGAGGTTGTAGAATGTCAACATTTCAGATTTGTTTGTTTCACCAGTGGAGTCGTTGATGGCCCCGTCATCATGCAAGGTTGACAGAAGCAAGACTACTTTATTTCTCTTTGGCACGTACGTCAGCAATGTAGCAACATTCCCAAAACCAAACATACTGCTACTGACCGGACTTTCCTTTGTTTGTACTAATAATGGCGGCATCTCCCATTTGCTCTTTTTGATCGATCCAACCATCGTCAGTTTGTGATTTGCTAAGTGAGAAAACGCCAAAGGTACAGACATGTACCAGTTGTCCATAGTAATATTTCTTCTCGTTCCTGATATGGGCTTCACAAGTCTCGAGGACGTCATGTGCTTCATTGCTCACTTTGAAAGGTCAATCGGGCTGCTTTCCTGTATAAACTTTCATGTTTCCTGTGTAAAATATTTTTGCATCACACACTGCATAAATCTTTATGCCGTATATTGCCGGCTTGTTCGTAGTGTATTACCGAAACAAACATTTTCCACGAAACACATCGAGCATTTCGTCAATTGTTAAGTACTCACTCAACGAGTAATACATTTTGCAGTTCTCAACGGACTCCTAAACAATTCTCTAAAACCTGCAAATTTTCTCGACTTTTGCTGATCTGCCCTTGTTCTATAATCATGAAAACGTGTTGCCGTCAGCAAAAATAGAAATCTTTTTTCACTCATGGTTGTGCGGAAAATTTCAATACCAGCTCCGTCTTGTGTCAATAAATCTTTCAAGTTTGTATGTGACGACTTCAATAATCCAATCAGGTAAGGTAGACCAATCACTGCTTCTATTTCTTCCCTGTTGGTATCAGCTGCATCCCGAGGTCTGTTGTAATATTCCCTCCTGATTGCTATTCAACTATTTTGTCTAACATTTCTTCAGGAAAATAGAACTTTCATGCTTCAAGAGGAGTTGACACATTTTTGGCTTCACGTAGTAGTCCTGGCACATGTGTCAGAAAGTTGGAATTACGGGTTCGGCTCCTCTAATTAGTTTCATGCATGTTCCATTTCGTTTCATTGTACTTTCCAGCATATTGCAATAAAGGAACAGCCTCGGGCAAACGGAGGTCATTGCTGCGTTGAAGGTCTTCAAACTCGCTTGCAGACTCCTCACTTGCACTTCGTGTTCGCTCGCTTCCACATTATCTTCTCTGTCATCGTCTTCCTCGGACAGAACTTCCACGAGATCATTATCTTGGCTGATTTCTTTGAACAGTTTTTTCCTAACATTTTTCTCTGTTCTTTTAAGCTGTTCGTTCCTACTTTCCTCTATTTCCACACTTTGCAACAGTTTGTTAACCCCGTCGACCTCTCTTCTGTTCATTTTTACAACTATGTACGTTTATAAAGCTTAAAACGTCTCGAACGCAAAAGTCACCTACGAAGTGAAGCACTGTAAAAAATAAACTGTTAGTTGCGCGCGGTGAAAACCACTGCAGCGTCACTAAATAATCACTGGCAGTTAAAATAAACAACGGATAACGGAGTAAGTGAGCAGGAATGTTCTGAAGGAGTGGGGGGAGATTAGCTAGAGGGTGAAGTATGTCTGACAAACACGGTGGCAACACGACAAAAAGTAATTTCCCTGCGGTGGTTTTGACAGCGGCGCGACTTCTCGAAGGGTAATTCTCTAATTCAAATATGGCATTAAAATTACAATTTAACTTCCTAAATACATAACACAACATAAACACTAAACTAACTTTTCATTTTAGTAAACAGTACGTTTATACGTTTTAAATGATTCAAAAAAACTCAATTTTATTTACCTTCTATGCTACTGTTATGTAGAAAGGAGCTCAACTACCATACATGTGTTAGCAGCTCATTATCTGCACATCGATCCTGAACTACAGGTAATTACTCCTGCAATATACTTTGTTTCTAACATGATAATCGCTTCGAACACCTCAAGGCACACTTCACAGCTATTCTACTCCAAACTGTAAGACACGGTGACCTGATAGTTTTCCCGTAAAGGGACTGTTTTAGAAGAAAGTTATCGCAACTGAAGTCAACTTTCCTTCTGTGCAGGTTAGCATACTCAAATTACAGCCCCTTTCCAAAAAAGATCATCACAATTTATGATTAGCGTTTTGAAAGAGTAAGATGTTTCAAAGATAAATCAAGTTAAGAAAGATTTCCAAATTAAATAATTTAAATTTTAGGAAGCAAACTTAACCAAAATTGTAACCTCGAATGTCTAACTTTCAATTTTGTAAAATTATCCACAACTATTAGACATAATGAGCAAAGGTAACTAAATGTACTTAGCATAATCTAAATTATTCTACCAAAGTATATCCCAAAAACTTTGACATTAGTGAAGCATAATTTTAAATACTCCGGAGTGTACATTACTTCTAATCGAACACCGTAAAGTAAGATTAATAACTAGAAATGAGCCACTGATTAATATTATCAAGCAAATTAGTCTGTTTATTTAGTCTCGATTGGTGACATGGGAAACTAACTGTTTAAAATTTCGATCACTAACTCGCAGTTTAAACCTTAACAATTTTTTGTCTCTATCTCAATGTAGCATCTACATGTTTCATTAGCTTCAGACCCAAAACTCTTGTTCCAATTGAAGACCAGAATTGCAAAACACCCAAGAGTCCTTCAACTGTGAAGCATCCCTTTCGTCTTAGATATTCCAATTGTCACAGTCGTCTCTCAAATCTAATATAGTAAGTTTGTTTCTTGAGGGAAGTGTGTGTCGTGTCTCTTACGTCGGAGATCCTTCTCTTAATTCTGCACTTTCTCGGCGGTAGGAGGCCATGCAACATCTCCAAGTGATTTGGTGAATGTGCTAAACAGTAACGATCTAGTATCACGTTTGAAGACTGAAGACAATAAGATGAGCTTGAGGAAGATGGCGTTAAGGAAACCGCCTTATAAATGCAAAATTGTATTGTTAGTGTTAATTAAAATAGAGATGATTTCAATGTCTGAAAGGATATGAAATGAGGTCAATATCTCAGAAGATGGAGAATATGGTTGATTCTAAGTTTGAGCAACTAAGAAGTGAGATAAATACCTCTTCCAAACTGATGAAGGTGCATTGTGAAAAGATTAAAAATGTATTGGAGGTATGTGAGAAAGAAATAGTCAATACAACTTTATGCCAGACGGAGATGGGAAATCAGTTGATTATTCTAGGAGAGCAATGCTGTTCACGTTAGGAAATTAAAAAAACGCAAGCCAGGTACGAACTTTCCAAAATTATTACACATCAACCAGTCAACATGAGAAAGGAATTTCAGGAACACGCTCAGGGAGATAAAAAAGTTGTGTTACGAAAAAAAAAGTAGTGTTACGAGGACGATGCAATGCGTAGTTGACCGTTTTTGAGAGGAAGTACATCAACAGCTTCTGGGGATACATGCACAATAACTGAGGTGCATGAGGTATGTGAGAAACTCACATTAAAATTAAGTCAGCCCATTAATTAGTTTGCAGGGTAGGTACATGTTGCTCAGGAAATAGACGAGATAGTCCACATCCATTGTGATGACTTAGCGTCATGTAATCCTGGTGAGAAAATAAATAACACAAGAGGAGACGATCAGGCAAGGGAATAAGAAGCAACATTCCATGTGAACAGTACATTCAATTACTTATAGAGCAGGTGGAATCTACCACGGCAGCCATTTGATAGTGTAGGTTATTATAAATATGCATTAGCGTGCCGAGAGGATGGAGGAGATCCCGGAAGTGGACACCAGTATGAGAATAGATATTACATACAATCAACAAAACCTAAGTTTTGGCAAGATCATCGGAATCAGCAAAGATTGAGATACTGTTAACATGTTAAAATGCATTAACAATCCAAAATACTTTAAGATAAACTCGTATCTAAAGACCCAATATTGAACAATTTAAAAATTTGAGAGTTAAATTCACAAACATATACAAACACATACAGTAGAGTAACCTTATTAGTGTAAATAGTATTTCAAGACTATTATGAGAGTAGGGACCACGGTGGCTCAGTTCGTAGAACGCTCACCTCTGGTGCTATGGGTCGTCGGATCGTTCCCTGCTCATGCGATGTGGATTTTGTGGTGGACAAACACCATGTGCGTGGTTTTTTTCGTGGTACTCCCGTTTCCTCCCATTTTTTCATTCCACCATCATCCATATGGCCGGAGCCATAGTTGACTAAAGATCTTAAAATAAATTCAAATTCAAACTATTATGAGAGTAGACTTTAAAGTTATGAGAGTAGTAGAGCTGGCGTTACTTCAAGGAATAACATACCACTATAATTTTCCACGAAGAATTCAGTTAGAATTTCTGGTATGTTAAAGAATGAATGAATCACTAAACATCTTTTAAATCCAGCTCTCTTTTTAATATATTAATTTAAAAAGCAAAAGTGCTTTTCTAATTCCAAAGAGGTAATTCAAGTGCAAAATAGGCACATAGTTTTGAAAAATAATTTAATAATAGTTGAAAACTTTACTACGTATGAGCCTTTTTAACTAAACTCTAACAGTTTGACATGTGTTTTTTTGTGGTTGCCAATGATGCCTAATGACAGGTTTCGCCAAACTTTGTTAAAAATTTAACGAATCGTTAGATAACGGATTTACAGTATCTCAATGCTCTTAAAGTTACTTAACGATTCGTCAATTCTTAACAAAGGTTAGTGCAACGTGCACAAATACATTTAAATCACATTGCATAGAAATTAAGATTTGACACTTGGCTGGGTTTCCTTCTCACCACTAATTTGCTTTTGAATAATCCTAATCGAGAAGTGAAAATATAATATTTGTTATTTGCTGTTTCATTTCAAAGGATGTTTGAAGATTCTAAGAAAAAACAAAAATACTACCAAGTCTTCTTTGAAAATGTGGCTCGTCTGAATACTACAAACATGAAAAATATGATACGCTACAAGGATCAAGAGTCTCTCAAGAATATTAATGTAACAGATCTTCAGAATAAGGTATTTAATAACTTGCAGAGCATTATTTTTATTATATAACTTTGAACCAGTTCACTATTTATAACTGATTAATAGGTAGAATAACTTATTTCAAAATTGAGATTGACTTTGAATACCTGCCAATACTTGACTTAATCTAACATTTTGGGATTAACTTAAATTGTATATGGTTTAAAATAAGTACCTAGTTTCTGTTTAACCACCTTACAACTACTATGATGTGACCGAATAGTCACATTAACCAATGGTCACTAACTGAAAGGTCTCAGAAAGAATATTTTATCATTACTTTAGCAATATTGACTAGATCACTGATCTACACATATTTTCTTTCCTGAGAGCTAGTGGTTGTTTCTAAATGTTTTTCATCTGCTGAATTCGAAAATATAATTTGTTGTTCTGTACCAGGCTTTAATTTTAAGAAAAACAGGGCAATTTGAGAAATATTGAAATCAGAACTCCTATCTGGAGTTCCCACAACTGGAGTGTATGTATGGAGTTCTGGAGTGTCAGAGAAGATGCTACAGCTCGACAGTGTGTCATTCCACACCGAAAATGAAGCTGAAGTGGCTTTTTTAAAAATTGAATCATAAAAGATAAACTTTTTGTACACTTCGCACTCAATATTAGCTTAAGAATATCTAGTTCCTATCTCAAAACCTTTCAGTTTAAATGGGCAGCTATTTTTTTGTGCCTGGCCTTTTTGTATGATCTTAATCCTCCTAGCAAATTTTCAAGGTAGGTTTCTTTATGATCTTAATGACGATTTTTCTTGTAAGGTTGATAGAGATATAAAACTTGGTCCCCACAGATGTGCTGTAAATCATGTGCTGATAATCTTGAGATTGGTTGAGAGGTACCCTAACCTCAATGCCATTCGCTCTACACCCGATCTGGCGTTAACCACATGGCCATATAAGTCACTGCTATATTTATGTAACGTTATTAGTACACATCTGCCACTTGTATGTCACATTATTGGTTTTACTATTTCTCAAAACGTAAGCCTGATACAAAGAAATTGATTTCACTGCAGTGATCAGTCATACTGATACTATAATACTTGCGTTAAATTTATCAGAAAAGAATTAAAACTTGAACATTTGTAGGTCAGTGATTCACTTCAGGGAAGTATGGTATAATGCTAAAACATTAGAGTGTCCAAACGTATCTAGGCCGCTAGAAAGTTAGAAGGTTTTTAAAATCTATCTCGTGTCCAACTGAATCACAGTGTCCTACGATCACTGTTATTGTTTCTATATATTCCTCGTAATTCAGGTGCCATCTATAAGGAGCTCCGGATACTAAAGATCACTGGAAAGCCGCATTAACTACATTTAATGTGTTTATCAGTTTATGAACTGATATTTTATTAAAATATTTCGATTAGAACTGTCTCGTAGGTACGTTACTTAATATTTACAACCCTTGTTAAGACCTTAGAGCTCCCCGAAAGTAGGTGTTTTTCATACATATCAGAAAAGCCAGTATATTTTGATCAATGGAGATATAAACCTTCTTTTCAGCCTATAAAATTTATTTGATTTTCGTTTCAACATCGCAATTCTGATTGCTGGAAACTATTGGAAAACAATGCTCCCATTTTACATTTCTGCTATCTTCATATTGTTCTCAAGTTCTTATTTTCAATCGTTACTTCTTTGACATCACATCCATTAATTTATCTTTGTCTTATTCACAGAACTGGTGTAACATTATGCAACATTTCTGTAATACATAATTATGCTAGTAGAACTAAAGCCGATTAATGTGCTTTTCTTACCCAAACTCCTTATAGATTGCGCCCTTTAAGCTTTTGATACAAATGATTCATTGGATTTTGAGGAATACAAAGGACGACTAACTGATTGTTGGTAGAGCACGACAGTTGATAAAGCCCAAAAGCCTCTTGGCAATCTAACGGCCATAACTCGTACTAGATATGTTTGGACAATCTAATCTTTTATTATTACACTGTACTCAATGGGACCCTTCAATTAATGTACACTTTGCATTAAACAATTGCGATTCTTAACGGCGTGCATTTACGCAACCCAAATGACACGTTCTTATTGTAGCACCATGTTTGGTAAAGAGACCCCTCTCTTCCTCCTGTCCCACTTAACAAAAACCAGCAAACCGAGGACTAACCATTGATACCTCGTATCCACAAATTTTGTAACCTGAAGTTGGTGTTGTCTAATTATTGAATCGAAAAAAAAATCGTTACAAATGAACAGTCAATTTACCGTTTGGTTTACTTGTTATGAAGTTTCAACTTTAAAGTACTACACTTTTTTATTTCTTTCAATAATTAGTTAACAACAACTTTACGTGAGAAAAATTGTAGATACGAGGTAATCAATGGTTAACCTTCGAAATAACGTTTTAACATATTGTTTTCTAAATATGCAAAAATTATTATAGAATGAAATATAGACAAGTTTACAGAACATCAATTTTAGTGCTGGGTTATTCTTACCCGTCACACATTAGTTAAGGGTTAAATTACCATTCAAAAGTGATAGACTTATCGTCAAATTAAAACTTCTTAAGTTCCACCGCAACGTGATGATTCTGAGCGTTAATTAGTATAGTAGCCAGCACTCCTATTCCTCGTGAACGTACGGCTTTTTGTTAAAATGCGGTAGAATCATTGAACAGTTTTTCAGAATTATTGTTTTCCAGCTCTTCTACATTTACAGCTTATTAATGTTACGTGATTTTAAAATTAAACTGAGTAAAAATTGATACGTCCTTAACTCCGTTTTGAACAATATTCAGCAAGATTTTAAGTTTAAACTATATCCCAACCCAATGTGAGAATACTCATAATATTATAACGTCATATTATTGGGTATAAACACTGGTAAACTGCTAGTTTATGCATTCCAAACTTTGTACTGTATAGTAATATTGTTATTGTTTGAATGAAGTTATATCAGCTATATAAAATATATTCCATCCAATCTGTACACTACAATGAAAATGGACCAGATTAATGTGTACTGATTTCCCAAATCTGGTACATTCTGGACATGTTAGTGTTAGCTCTAGCTAAACCGATTTAAAGTACTAATAATCGAAACACTTACTGTTATATATGCTATCAAAATAGTTGAAAATAACTATGTGCACACACACACAAATAAGTGCAGAACAAGAAAGAGAAAGGGAACGTGATAAGTGACAAATACCCGAAAAGAGAAAACAATTAAGATGAAATTACAGAAAAAATAGTACCGCTTAACTTGCAATCGAACCCAAAGTCGCAGCTTGTCAAGTGATAACCTTACCACTGTTCTAAATCTTATGTTTACAATATTGGTTTTAAACTGTTATTGCGTTGTATGATACGAAGAACATAACGACCAAGTGTAGCTAGGGTTTGTTAATGTAAAACTTTGGTAATTTTATATGGGCCAGTCCAGTAACTTTTGATTTCGGACCGTCATGATTCGCTCGTTTACAGCAAGTTAAAATCCACACCCATAACCCTACTGGGACTCGAACCCGGGACCTTCGAGCTGTTCGACTAACGGCTACCCGGCAGGTGGTTTGTTTATGTGTTCACGAGAATCTTCTACATTAGACGCACCAGTGAGATTAGTGCATAAACATTATACAGCCTCAATGGGATCGACGGCACTACTCAGCGTCGGAAAGAGCGAGTTAGTCTGTGGTTTTGGCAGTCATTGCACATTGACTGATCATTATCACTCATTCTTTGTAGTTTAACGTTGATGACATCGTCAAGGCAGATCCACCAGATAATCAACTTCAGCATAGATTATTCCCAGTAGTATCAGGACTACCTTCGTACTCTCATCGCTAACAAAAACGCCAGACAAAATCACGTGGAGGCACAGAAAAAAACTACCACTGACAAACGACCGTGATCTCCACCAGACCACTCCAAATCTCGCTCGCCGAGGTTAATATTCATCAGCCATTGCTAATCCTCAAAAGAAGCACCATATATTTAGCGAACCATCAGATGACAAATCCTTAGAAATTGACTATCATGAACAGTTGTCTTCGGTTGTGATTCAAAAATCACAATTTTATGCCTTCCTGCTTACCAACTACAACAGCAATTTCCAAAACAGGAAGCAGATTTTTCATGAGTTCATCAAGTATGTACCGTTCTACTAAGACCATCCATTTTAGATATAAAATTCACAAGAAATGACATCATCATCAAGTCATCTGATCGTAACTTGGCACAAACAATACACAACAAGCACAGCTTCGAAATTTTTTGAAAAATATCTCAACTCTCAGTTCCACAGAACAGACGAATTAAACAAGCACCACGGAAAGCACCATCTCTGTCAGTAGTCATCAGTGAGATAGAACCATCACTCACCATCGAAGAGATAGAAGCAGAACTCCGACAGAAGGTCACTCCATCATCAAACGCATCAGAATCATGTTCACCGCAGGGCTTACATATATCTGTAGAGTATTGACCAATTCACAGGATACCATCAATTCATTAGTTGTAGAAGGCGCATACATCGGGTAGAACCATCCCACACGCCACACCTTTGCCAGTTGGATGCAAGAAGTGTCAAAGTTACAATTCATATCCGAAAAATCAATGCCCAAATCAACAAAAATGGGCTTTTTGTTACGGTCCATATACTACCAAAGTTTGTCAAACATGCAGGCTCCACCTACATTTAACACAAGTAACGAACAATAGCCCACGTTCAACTACAATTGTAAAGCACGACTAGAACCAGAAGCAACAAAACCGGAAGTAGTAGTTCTAATCACGACACAAGAAGTAGCACAAACAAGCGAGCCGATCACGTTCATAAAAGCACCATTTACCATCGAGAGATTGCTGATCTTTATTACATTAACTTTACAGAACATTCATTCTTTCCAAAGACATCATGTACTACATCAAATGCAACACGCAGCACGATCAGTCCTCAGTGTCATTTTCACCGCGATATACTCTGGCCCATATGTACACTTTAATGCAGCATCCTATGAAACAGAAGTCTAAATCCTCACCACCTTCATATTCATGGCTTTAGTTTTTCTATTTATGAACATTCGTTCTCGACCAACACACGAGCTTCTTATTAAACATCTACTCCTAGAAGAAACTTACAATGCCTTCCTTCTAAACGAAACTCTCCTCAACAAGCGCCAGACTTACAAAATACTGCGTTACACCCTCATACACCATGACAACTCCGTAGCGGCATAAAGAACAAACGCCGATGTAGCCATATGTTTCAGTCCGAGCACTCCTCATCGTCAATATAATTCACAATTTGCTCACCTACCAGGACATCTCATAACAACTTTATAATTTCACAACCTCTGTGTCTCACGCGCTACTATTTATATCCGACCTGGTCACGCCATACCTTACTCATTCTTCACTACATATCAAATAACAATCGAACTTTTATTATCATGCAAGATCACAATCTGCACAGCCTACCTCCACAAGAAAGAGATAATTTTCGACATTTCATACTCACTCAATCTAGTGGCAACACCATCCCACTACCAACCAGGTCTCCTATCTCGGTAGCCGTGTTATTCTATGATAACCTAAAAGTACTTCAACGCACGTACTACGAACAGCATTCCGCATCCGATTACCTTTCCCAAATCTACTTTATCATCTGGAACAACTAAAATATGAACACATATGACAACGCCTCGAAGTTCATCATCCATTACTTCCCGACACGATCCACGCACCAACTTCTCTACCTCGCCGAACAACCTTGATCCACACACCTCTCCCTTCTCATTTTCCTCAACCATCACATCATTCGTCCGGATCATCTCGATCATGACATCCTTACTAATTACGATATTCCAAACATCCCACCATTTATAGCACCGTCATATAGTGCACACTGATATTCATCTACTAATAGGGGCTATACTGTCTCTCATCAGTTCAGAGTTACCCTCAAACAGAAGATAACCCAGCATTCGTTCCATTAACATAGCCCACGTGTTGTGACGACAAAATGCACTTCAGTCTTATCGTCATTATATCACTAAGATCCATCGTAATTTATGATTATGAGGCAAAGTCAGTTCTGCAGAAAGTTGAGATATGTGATATAGCATACGAAAGCAATTCAGGCAGAAGAAAAAAGAATAAGTAATACAAAAGTCAATAGGAAAGACTTGGGACACATGTGTGAAAAGGGTGAACGATATTCGTGAATGAATATCGGACGCGCGTGTACACATATAGAGAGAAAAAATAGAGAACAATATTCATCTGTTGTAGTTTAGCTGCAGTTGATGTGAAGGTCACGAATGAATGTGTGGTCAACACACAAATATTAATCGAAGTGAGTATAGCGGATAGAAGGAAGCTGTAAGCTTTACGTACAGCATTATTTTAAGGCGGTTTTATAAGGAATCCCGGCGTCTGTAAGGCGTTCTGAGTGTCTTTTCAAATTTTGTAAAACTGACTATTTTTTTTTTAATTTGCGTTTTTGTGCCATAACGGAAATAATTTCAAACGCGGTGACATGTCAATAGCTAATCCAGGAGGACACAGCTGGAGAGTCTCCGGCCCTCTGGGTTGCTTGGTCCAGATCTTGTATACGTCGGCCAAGTAATTGTCCGGGAATTTTGTGAACGGTTTATTTGGTGGTGATGGAGCATAAGATGACGAACTACTGCTTTCGTGGTGATCAACGACTGATGGACTTCGTTCTGGTAGCAACTTCGTTCCTCTTGCTAATACTGTATCATAACTGTAACCACATTCACTGTCTTCATGATTTGTGCCATCGTCGTCTGTCATTAGTGTTTTAAACTCATCCTTCTTCGTTACACAGCTGCGTTTTAATCTGTTTAGCAACGAGATGTTCATCCCGCGTTGGAGTTCCCTGTGAAATACCGAATACATATGCTAACAAAACAGCTTGTTGCATTCTGACATACGATTCGCACTCTCGTCTCCTACACAATACACAGAACCACTTCAATATCTCGCCCTCACTTCTCACAATATCCGTGCCTTACTTATGTTCACTTCCTTCTCCTATTCCACTCATGAAACATACACACAGATAAATGGTTTAACCAAAATTGACTACATGTATTTAATCACACCCGTTTTAAATAAAAAATGACTAAACAGGTTGTTGCAATTGACTACCTGCATGTAGTCTCGCCTAGTCAAATTTGAATAATGGATCCAAACACAGGAAATGTAGGCTCTTTATTGGCTGCGACTGTGGCTTGACATTTCAAGCAAACAAAAACTTGGCAAAAAGAAAAAGCGGAAAACAAACATACAGTTACTGAAAAATTACCGTAATGAGTTGTTGGTGATAATTTTGATGGTGATGGTGACGATCATTATAATAACATTAATATTGAAATATGTGAAGATATGTAAGCATGTTTATATTACTACGTTATGAAAATTTTTATTTTCTGTTTATATTTGAGGTCAGCAGGTAACACCACTTTTTTTTTTAAAAAAAAGAAAACTTAGACACTGGAAGGTTATTGTTTTTATACAATCGGTTTATACTTTGCCAAATTAAACTTATATGTATTCTTTTTATATACTGGCATGAATTTAAAGAAGTTGTTTAAAGCATTTTAGAAAGAATGGCTCATTAAAATGTATTCTGGGATATAGTACGAGTGGGTCTTTGTTACGAGTAGTAGAAGAGTGATTTAAACAACACTTACTCTTTTAGGAGCTGAACGTTCTATTTCAAGCACACCCACGAGACAGGGACTTGTTTTATAAATGCATAAAAAGTATTGGTTCCAAAATACCACATTTTGTCGTCAAGTTTACGATAATACAGTTAATATTAAAATATTTTTTAATGCATTTTTCACACGATCTTTCTCACTTTTCACTACCATTCCCTGTCATATTTAAATAACCATTCGCACTCAGATCTGAACATGTATTGAGTCACTTAGAGTATTTATTTAGTCAAATAAAATGTCTATATGCCATTCTTAAAATTGAAACAAAATCAACCGACGTTTAAAACAGTGGATGATTTATTCAAAAATGACTAAATTTAACTCGATTTTGGCTAACCATTTTTTTGTATGTTGCAGTCAATTGACCTGTTGTGTAGTATGATTGCTAATATACTATTAACACAACTACCCGCAACTTGTTTACATAGCAGCCTACATAGCACCACCGCACTCTGTGCCCAATGACACTACCTGACCTTCATAGTCGAATGCACACAAACAGAAACAACAGTATTCGCTCCTACCACCACAAGCACTGGTTCCGTCTCACGCCTTTACAACCCACACTTCCTACATGTGCACGCCCTCACTACTCGCGTTGCCTGTAGCACATATCATGGCACATTACACCGCACGTCTAGTAATTTGTAGTGCCACGTCACCTGGTCTAGTTTATTTAGCAGCGGTAAATGCGTGGGTCTTTTCATCCAGTCGTTTTGTTTTGTTCCAGGAAAAGACACATTGTGTAGTTTGGTTCCCCAACTTCGAGGTCACATCGGTCCTTCAGGTAAGGCTAGGACACGGGAAGGAAACGGTTCTGGCCCGCGCGACGGTCCCATTACCTGGTGGGCCTGTGGCAAATCAGGGGCACCCTTTGTCTTCCCTCACCTGCGTTATTCAAGCACGACTATCGTTCACCGTTTTCAAGCTTGTGTCCACAGTCTTCCCTATTGTCTTTGGTGTTACTGATTCCTTCTTCTTGTGCTGAATTGCTATATTGTGCTATATCCGATATATTAACTTTCTGCAGCGCTGACAACACTGCGTTCCAGATGGCAACCGTGTTTATGGACTTTCCTATTCCTTGATGCCTTCTTATGGTTGGTATGTTACTTTTGGTTCTCTTTATTTTCCTATTTGCAAAATATTCACTTTCACCTTCATTCCTGCCTTTCTCTCATGTGGCCTTGACCGCTTACCCCTTGGCTAGAAGAAACTAGTACCGATACTTTATGGACAAACCCATATCCGTAAGGTAAAATTTTACGGTGTCCGAAAAAGAACATGTGTTGACCTTTTTTGACACAGTGAGATAAAAATATCATCTGTTAACTGTTTGAAGGTTCTTTTAACTAATTATCATGCATGGGGAAAATAGGCATGGCCCGTCTATATTAAGCGAATTTTTACTTGATGTCTAGGTATACCTAATACAAATTTTGAACTTTAAAACGCTCTTGTACAAAACAAAGAAATGGATCATGCATGTTCTTTTTCCTGTTATTTAATTTATTTCATTACCATTGTACTAATTTTGTCTTTTAGATTAGAGCTATGCCCAAATGGACAGTTATGCATTACGTAAGTCGTAAAAGGATTGATGGACAGTTCTATCCAAATCCATATGGCGGTTGTATAGCTTATAACTCCGCATTACCTAAAATATTAAGGTAAGAACTGAGTTTTTCTTAGGGTTTATCCTAACTATATTCTAATTATTTATTTTTCAAAAACTATTTTAAAGTCAAGTGTTTGCTGTGCAGTGCACTTATGTTTTGATCAGTGCACTTATGTTCTAATGTATTTTCTGATCATAAGGTATTTTTTGATTAAATAAGAATTACTCATTTGCGATCCAATGTTGCTCACGGTCTCCTAACATTCTACTTGTTCTAAGTGAACTCACTCACAAACGTTTAATTTTGTTTGTAAGCGTTTTTTCTAACATAATCCCACAATTGCTCTTTTCTTCATACATACCTGAACATATACATTATGCGTGCATGTTACTTTCTGTTATTTGCCAAATCTGGGTCCACAAGAATTTATTATCTTACTTTTGCACAATAATTAGAAGTGTCAAGTAATTGAATGATGCTCTCAGTACCTGAGGTAAAAGCAAATTCAGCCTTAACCAGCATTGGGCTAACATTATAAACTGCAACATTGCTTTACAAACGTACTGCCCAATCAAGAGTGTAAAATTTTTAATTCGTAAACTAGGTTAAAAGATTCAATGAAATTCTGAAGCTTTTAACGGATCTTCTATTCAAAGTGTTGATAGATAGCTATCTTGTTTTCTTTAGCAATATAAACATTACACACAAAAGGAATAGAAGTTTTCCCTTAGGAGAAATTTTTGACGTATCACTAGAACTTACGAAAACTTTGGAGGAAAATGTATGTTGTTATATATTAGTATCCTTAACTTAAACTAACACTCATCCAAGGAAATGTGTTCTTAACAGTTAATCAGTGTTTAGAAAAAGATTATTGAAAGATGGAAGCAACTTCAAAAAAATATTGTTTACTATTTCGAGGTTCTGTCCTTACGGAAATAGTGATATCATAAGCATTATACTTTGGAATTTGTTTTTGTGGATTAAGGTGATAACACGATGATTGGTTGAGAGTTACATACCAACCCATTGGAAAGATATGGATCTAAAATTTTCTCTCTTGATCTGGTGAAGCTCTGGATATCCCAGACAAAATTAAAATTGATGCGAAATTAAAATTCAACACTTCTATGAACTCAAAGTTAGATATTCAAGAACAAATGAAATAACGAGAGTGAGTGGAAAAGAAACTTTTATATATTCTAAATTTAAAACAATGATAAAGAGGAAGAGTTGATTGTTTCAGCGTCATCTGACCCTGAATGACAGTGAGATAAAATTCGAAAATAAACACAAGACTAAAGAGAAAAATGCTTGACAGAAGAATACCGTCAGCCTTATAGTTGTAAAATCTATAGCCAAAGAAACAAGAAATTGAGGTCGAAGTAAACAACAGGGTTTTTGTCTCGGAAGAGATAGAACATGATAAAGATATCAATTGGAGTAATACAACATTGACAGAGATAATAATAATCGAGAGAGCTGATATTATCCCAACGACGATCTATCTATCTAT
>JAGDQP010000812.1:42351-82774 GCA_022664845.1 Lepisma saccharinum
ATATATATATATATATATACGTGCGGTTGGAAATTAGGTTCCTCGGAACTGATTCTTATTTGTAAGAAATCAGAATAAACACAAGGTAAGAGGTATGGGCTGTAAGGAGAATGAGTAATTGCTTCCATAATTGAGGCCCTGATGTCCTGAGTCTAGGCTGCCATGTGGCTAGGGTCAATGGCTTGGTGGACATTCGACTTCATGGTCGTTTATCATAAACTTGAAGTATTTTTTTTACTTCCTTGTTTAGAGGTCCCCGACATTATGGTAGAGTTTATATATTTAGCTTTTCTACTTTTCAAACATTCTTTCTCTCCATATCGTAATGGTTTACTTTGGTTCTTACTTTGTAACGTAGCGACAGGATTGTATATGACGTGATAGCACAGTTTTTTTTAAATATACGACTTAATTTGGTAGAGTTTGTTTGACTAAAGATTGTTTATTATAGTGGTTAATTTAGGAAATAATAGAGCAAATACTTATTGACGTTTTACCGACACCATTTTATTACAAAAAAGTTTTATTATTATATGATATATAAGTAATTTACAGTTATTAATAATAGCGTCTTGAATGCGGGCTTTGTAATGATTAGACTAGTGGTTCACCTCTTTTGCGGTGATAATTTTGACTTATGTTTTTTTTTTGGAAATTAGAATGTTTTTTTAGAGAATGGATACTAACTATAGTTTAAGTTAGCAAGGTATAGGTTTACCGACTTTAGTGCAAGTTAGGAGAGATTTCTGACATCAGTTTAAGTTAGGTAGGAAGAGGTGACCACTTTTCGGAGCAAAGAAGTGATAATTTTAAGGTAGTTGACTGGCCTTTTATATCCCTTTTTGTGGGAGTATTTTTAGTGTTTTTAAGTCTTACTGCTTGGTGTTAGTGTCGTCTGCTTCTTGTGGATGCTTATCCAGCATTATGTAATGTTTATTGTCTGTGATTTGTTGACATAATGACCCAATGAACCACATCCCATTACAATATCTACCTATATAGAGGATCTTCGGGTACTATGGAATACAATTTTTCATTGCGTCATTATTGGCGTATTGTGTTTCGGAAGAACATCCAATGGCTAACGCATGTATACCTTGGATATTTAAAATTGTGTACTTATAATGATCATTGATAAACAATTGCTATTATGTATGGAGATTTAGAGGTTAATATGGAATAATTGGATATTATCAAATACTTAACATTTTTTGGATAATTTTGAAATTTAATGGCATAGGAATAAAAGGAAAAGTTGTTGTCATTGCATATCTATAGAAAACAAAGGTATTCTATCTTTTTCTGCTTCTGCCCAATCGTTGTGCGTATACACAATATAAACTGATAAGCAGTGTATCAACAGCTCTTCCCTGGAATCTTCAGAAAATTTGCCCTGTCAAAACATGCAATCAGCAGCATGTCACTTGGAAGCTTATCAGATATGAATGCAAGTTCTAATTATCGTATCTAAATAAATCGACTAATCTACAGCTATTGTACACTATCTGACACGCCAAGCTGAAAATCAAGTTACTGATAACCGTATACATAGTACATGGAATCAAAGCCACTTTAATAAGTCCAATAGTAACATCTACGCTTACATCACAATCATACATTAAATTCCATAATCATATAATTTACTACACTTTTTCATAAAGATATACAGACATTACAAAACGCACATGATGCTATGAAACTCCAAATGAATACAGTGAATTATGGGAGTGTGCAGGAATAATTTTGCTGTAGGTAACATCAAATCAGAAACGAGAAAAAATAGTATTCCATATTACCCAACTATTTCGTTATATCCGAAATTCAACTCGCACGGACCTATATGTGACGACTCCGAGCTGTCGGTCACTAACTGGACAGGACAAATTAGAAGAATTCGAGAATGGACTTAGAAGGATTAAGTGGGACATTATAGGACTATCAGAAGTGTGGATGAAGAACAATTGGAACTACCGTTTGGGCAGACGTTTTACTTCAAAGGAACAGAAAACGACAAACCGGCAGGGGTTGGCTTTCTAATAACTGAAGACACGGATCACAGAAAATGGAGGAATTTCAGACAGAATCTCACGAGTAGTAGTGAAGATAACAAGATATACGGTGTGGATATCATACAGGTATATGCTCCAACCACTTAACATCCTGCGGGGGGAGTCGAAGATCTTTACGAGAAGATGCAAAATATTTTGGATAGTAGAAAATCACATTATAAAACTGTAATGGGAGACTTTAATGCGAAAGTAGGAACTAAGCAGAGCAGTGACACGAATGTGAGAAACTTTAGATTTAGCAAAAGAAACAAGATAGGAAAGAAGCTAGTAAAATTTAGAAAAGCCAACAGATTGTTCAATTCCAATATTTTTCAAGAATTCTCCCCAGAGGAAGTGGACATGGAAAGGCTCAAATGGGTCAAAAATCGAAATATACTACGTTTTATCGAATAATAGGGAAATTCCATCTGACGCGTCTGTTCTGAATGGTTTCAAAATCTCGAATGATGATACGATAGTGAGATGTAAACTGTAAATAAATACTAGACTTCGGAAGGAAATGTTTACTATAGAAAACCAATGGTTTTAGATCTAGAAAATCTATTGAAAACAGACAAACATTCGAGATAGAACTAAGGAACAGATTCAGTGTCATGGAGGTGTTAGAAGATAAAGAAGATATTAATAGCAGTAATTTACTGAATGAGATAATAAAAGAAACAACGAAGGAAATAGCAGGCATCGAAAGGAAAATAGAGCAAAATCTTAGAAGAAACTAAACTATTGATCAAAAAGGACGGGAAATTAAAGAAGAGGATTGAATACATAAACTAAATGAAACATTAAAGAAGAAAAAAATAAGAGAGGATCTACGAAGATATAACAAAAATCTTGTTATGAATACAATCTACGAAAACAAGGGCCTGAAGAAAACCAAACAGCAACTCATGATAAGGAAAAACAAATAATGGAAGTTAAGAGACCTGATGGTACCGTAGCCAGGAATAAGGAAGAAATTATCAAAACGTTTGAAAAGATAAAAGAGAAAATTCCCAAAATATTCTCAATATGCCTGAGAAAGAGAGAAATACACTCAAGTTGGAATAAAGCTAATATTACTCTGTTGTACTAGAAAGGAGACAAACAAGACGTCAAAAACTACAGAGCATTTAGTTTATTGTCAGTTCTATACAAATGTTCACGAAAGTTATTTTGAATCGTATTGACCAAGGCTTAGATTTTAACCAGAGAATGGAACAAGACGGGTTTCGTCGTGGATTTAGTACAACGGACTACATACAAATATTGAATAAAGTTATGGAAAGGACTAACGAATATAAACTTCCACTATGTCTAGGATTCATAAATTTTGAAATAGCATCTGGATTCGGTCCCCTTGCCAGCACTACGTAAATCATTTGAACATCAATGTATCGAAAGTATGTTCATTAGATTACTGCGTAACATTTACTCGACTTCCACATCTGTCATTAGACTATATGAAAAGACAGAACAATTGAAAATTGAAAAAGGTATAAAGTGAGGAGATTCAATTTCCCTAACATTATTTTCTAGCGTCTGGAGGAAATATTCCAAAATTTAAAGTGGGATGTAGTTTCAAATATAAATCAATCGCGAGTGCCTTAATCACCTACGATTTACTGATTATATAATCCTGTTTGGTTAAAATGCAGAACTACAAACCAGAATGGATGAGATCAGTAATGAGATTTCGAAAATAGGCCTTTAAATCAGTTTGAGTAAAACAAAAGTTATGTGCAATTAACATTCTACAATGAAGGAAATAAAGGTTCGATGAGAACCAATATACGTAGTTTATGAGTATGTTTACATAGGCAGCTCAAAACATCGAATGACAATTTGACGGCTGAAAAAATTGAATATGTAAAATGGCGTGGAGCTCGTTTGGTAGACTAAACTTCATTTTAGGAGCAAACTACCAATGTGTCTCAAGCGTAAACTTTATAATCAGTGTGTTTTACTTTGATGATGCACGGCGGTAAAACGTAGGTATTGAATGCACAAATGACTAAAGAACTAGGAGTTACACAAAGAGCAATGAAGAGATTCATGCTAGGAATACCTAAGAGAGACAGGAATGCAGATGAATGGATTCCCACACAAACAAATTAGAAGATGTAATCAAGACTGCGAAGAAGATGAAATGGAGATAGGCTGGTCACATAGATAGACGAACAGGTGGAAGATAAGCAACATATGTGCTATATTGGAATCCGAGAGAAAAGAAACGATCAAGACAGCGTCCACATGCAAGATTTGTAGAAGAAATTAACCTTTATTTCAGGAACTATATGGACGAGAATATCAGTCGACCAAGATATGTAGGAAGAAAAGGGGTAGACGTTCATGCAGGAGACTATAAAACGGTGAATATGATATATGCACCATTTGTGCCTTCAAGAATTACCAGTCGCATGCAATTGAACACGATAAGTAAGTTCTTGATGGGATGATAACTAAGAATGAACAAGCATTGATCTTACTGGCGTCAATAGATACTAGTAACTAAGTTAAACTAAAAGAACATATTTTGCCTAGGTCAACAAATTTAAAAGTAAGTGGATCAGATGATTTTTTCTAAGCGGAAAAATCCGACAAATGAGTGATGCCCACGTTGGTTTATCATCCAGACCAGCTTCTGGGACACTTTATTTCCATAATAAATTGGCTATGAAACAATCGTCAGGCTCCTTTCTCAGTACAGCTTACACGTATCAACTTATATTTGGAGACCTTGATGGCTTTTTGCGTCACTGTCTATCGTCCGAAGACAAACTTTCATCTCATAAAGCACTAAATTTGTGGCCAGAGTTCGAAATCAAACTTAATTATATTTTCTCATTGTAACGTACGCTTGGGTAATTGAAAGTGCTTGTGCCACCCAAAAAGCAGTCGTTATGCATCATTCATTAAATATGCAAAATAACTAACTATGCGAAGTCAAAAACGGTTATCAAGAACCATTCCTGTATAGAGCAACATTTTCAAAAATCGTGTCCTTCTTTGAAAACAACAACAACATGCAATTGTTGTACAAGTTTGAATCACTTTTCATTACAATATCCCGAAGGATTGAAACACATCAAGGTGTGTTTATAGACTCTGACACACATCGGATGCTACACCGAACCTACTGTAAGCGACTTGAGTGAAAATGAACTAACATATAAAAATAGTTCAAAAATAATGAGCAAACTATTTCTAATTTGTGAAACTTGATAAAATTAATTAAAGATAATTTGGTGATGTTCAGTGATAACGTCCGTCTTCTTCTCTTTCTAACATGCACTTTATACCTTGGTGGTATTAAAAACATATTATTCCTTGTTCCTGATAGTAAAGTATTAAAGTATCATCACCAGACCTATCATATGTAATTTTATCCACTTACCATATACCATTTGGCTGGAATATATAAGATACTTTTGTAAATATAGTTTACACGTTCCAGTTAAACGTGTACTGCAGTAACAGAACTAACAGTACAAAATTGAATAAATATATAATAATCAGTATTGTAAGTAATTTATTAAATCACGATCTAGAATTAATAATTAGCGATTCAACTATGGAGTACAAATTTTTGGTTTTAGATACTTTCAGTACTTTTTCTATTATTTCTTGAGGAAATATTATCTAAACAGAAGGTTAAAAATTATCATTTTTCAAATTTGTCATATGTCAGTTTGCTCGAAATGAATACATCTGCTTAAAATAGCAATAAATGGAACATATTTTTTTCAAAACTGAATATATTTATGTGATTGTTTTCGCGTAGAAGGTTGAAAAATATGTTTTCGTATATTTTTGATGTGAATATATTGGTAGTTGTTCAAATTTTGACCAAGGTATGGAAACGCCCCTTTTATTATATAATAGTCCAAGACGTCTTCCATATTTCTATTAGAAGTCACCGAGAAGAAAGAAAAGCTTTGCCTCGGGTGGTACCAGAGAAAAACTGCTATCAGATAAAAATGTTAACTCACTAACTAATCTATGACACTGCTACACAAATTAATAAAAGTTTCGGAAAAGGGTGCTAATTGATATGTTTGAGACTGTTGTGTAATTGTGACGTAGGTGTAGTAGTTTGAATCCTTATGTTTACAAATAATGTATGCATATATTTTTTTATATTTTAGTGATGGTATAATAAGTGCAAAAGAAAGTATCTATAATGAGTCCATTGAGAGCAGTGATGCGCAAGTCAAACTTGCTGCAGCTTATATTCAAGATCACACGGAGGTATCGTTTTAGAAATACTACTGTTATTATAGGTGTAAAATATTGATCCCTTTTAGTTATCTGAAATGAATGTAGTCGTTCTAACTGTAAGATTCAAAGCACGTTTATAATCTTGTAAAAATTATAAACCAAAAAATCATTTTTTCGTGTCAGATGAAGTAAATAAACCTTGTTTGCAGCCTACGTACTTCCACAATTTCTTTGGTAAGAAAAAGGAACATAGAAACTTAACAATAGATTATATCTATTATTGACGAGAATCGTCTCACTTCGTGGTAATTCTTATGGTTACGCCACTGATTGCAAGCGAGACGTTGAGGAATGTGAGCGTACCAGGAAAACAATCTTCAGCATCCTCGGTTTTGTATAAAAAGCGTCAGCGCAATGACATCAACAACACAGGCAAAGTGGAGACAGATTGATATACAGCAATCCATCATCATCGTCACCTTGCTTTCCAAGTCCGTCTGTCGCCAGACCAGAATAGGTCCTGACCAACTTCATCTTAGAGCCACACATCAAGGGATGCGTGGGCATCACTTTTGAAGTTCAACACACCAGTTGTACTCATACCTTTTCATCATCTCACCACGCCGCTCAAAGTAATTTTAGGTTCAAGCCATGCTATCGCCCATCTTCAACATTCTGGTTTGGATGAGACCTTTGCATATTATGTTTGGGGTTTATTATCGAGACGGTGAGTTTCGGATTGCCCGTCTCACTCCTTGATTAGTCTCAATCTGTGTTTGGCTCAATAAACTCCCATTTGGTTTGAAATGCATTTGTCATTTGCTAATTCTAGCACTCAATAGATTCTGATCCCATCTCTACCATTTGCTACGTAATTCGCCCCCAGAGTATCCTCAGGTATTCACCTTCTTCAGGTAAGTTTTTCCTCAGTCACACTAGGCGAATTTCTGGGTGGTACTCAGACGTAACAGACAGGAATTCTAAAGTTAACAATATATACATTTCCACTTCCATGTTATCCCATAAGGTTTTAAGAAAATGTATATTTTATCGTTTAGTGGCTACGAGACGAAAAAGGTTGGGAATCTCTGATTCTCACTCGCAATCTGAAATCTATTTTTTATGGGTTCTCAGTTATTTCCTTTGACCAGAATACCGAAGAAAAGAAAGAATATTACTTTTTATACTTTAATGTTACGAATTCACTGCACACATTCCATGGAACCGAAATTTTTTGATCATCCATCTCTTGCAGACATTTTGCAGTATCAGATAATGTGATTTCTCCGTATTTGAAGTTTTCTTTCGAAGCAACACTAGTAATAGAAAAATAAGGGTTCAACGACACATTTTAACATGGGCAAGATAAGAGATTGGCTCCCACCTCCGGCTGCAAATTTTTGTGACTAGATTTAGTGATTTTTTGTCACTAGATTTATCATTTTTTTCTCTGCTACTCTACCGCCATCTATTGATTTTTTGTGAACTACCAACACCTCTCTACCACCATCTTTGTAGGATTTAATGATTTTTTTCTCTGCTACTCTACCGCCATCTATTGATTTTTCTTGTGAACTATCGGAATTCCTCACCTCTCTATCATCATCTGTTAATATCACAGCTAATTGCTGCTTTAACCATAATTCATTAACAGTATTGCTAACTTATTGTGTGTTAATCTATTGAAATGGTTGCTAACTTATTGAATAGTGTTATAACTAAGTCATGAATTGTTAGTTTTCCTATACGGGTGCAATCAGAAGTACTTCAACAGCCGCTTTGCATTAGGTGAATACCGTAATGGTATATTTAACATGAGAAACTTTGTTACTGCCACGATGAACTTGTTTATTGCTGCAAAAAAGCGGTGAAGTTTTAGAAAAATAACATCAAATTGTGTTGATAGGTTTCTTTCTTGTTGTAAATCCATATTTTGTATGAATTTGCTCTGCTTTTCATGATAGTACTTCGTTGCGTGTGCAGCACCGGAAGTTTCTATCAATGTGAATGGCATGTGAAAATCATATTATGTGTGGGTGTATTAAAGATTCTCAGTTGCATCTTTTTGATCTCTCTATCCTTTTTTGTATCTGTGATATCCATGAATGAGTAAATTGTAGTTTTACATGCAATGTAACAAAGTTTTTTGTTTCTCTCTTGAAAACTCTAACTTGCAGAGAACATGTTCACTAAAATTGTTCTATCACTCTTTCGTTTTTCACATCATAAATGTATGAAGTTTGAGCTATAAGTATTACTGTACAATACGTTTTTTCGGGGACTGTTTCTTCAAAATCCATTATACTTTTAATATTGGTTCGTTCGTTAATTACAACTTGTTTGCGTTTACTTGTATTAATGACATACATTGGACGATTTTCTATAAACTCTTTTGGGAAATAAAACATATCAGTATTTTTCTGTGTTACACGTTTAAAAGCAGTGTAACTATCATACATTTTAAGATAATCTGCTTTCGTGATATCCAGGTTTAAATTCTCACAAGGGAAGATTTCGTTACGAGCATTTTATAAATAAATATTCTTAATCTTACATGTAGCAAACTTACTAGCGTCTTTCTCCTGAGTATTATCATCACGATTAGTTTGGAATAGAACTATTACAAAATCAGGCATATCGAACTGCAGTGAGTTAAACTGTGTTGTTACATCAAATTGGAAATAAGAACCTGAAACATGTCGTTGAATACTTTGATACGTGAGAAATTCAATTGGTATTTGAGGCTGTCGAAGTATATCAGCTTTCAATCTCATCGAATAATTTTTCTCGTATTCAACAATTGGCATTCTAAGCTCCATTGAAGTAATCACTAATTTAGCAGCATGAGCTAATGTAGCATCATCTAGAGTACCATCTGCTTTTCTTTGCTTTCTAAAATAATACATCATTATTTGCACTTCTTTTAAATGTTATTCGAAGCCCGCTCTTCCACATAATTTCCTTATAATCACTAAAGAAACCCAACAGCAAACGTAATGGAAACAACACTGTATTCTCTTTCCGTGGAAGTTTCGCATCAGTTATTAATCCACTTGACTTAAAATATTCGAGCTCAGGCTTTGCTAATCGACATGTCGCAATAGCAGTTGAAGTAATTCCCGGATAATCTATTCTATCAATAACACTACCATGTTTGCGTACCTCTACCTGCGAAAACAAATATGGAACAAAATTATCTATTAATTAAATATTCGACCCTGAAGTAAAAGTTCCTCCAGCATCTCTTCCAATAACTTCATATTTGATGTATAAATCACCGTAGTGTGGGTGCACAAACCCATCGCCAGAAGTGATGTCAAATTCTAAATCTTTGTTTGCTTCATTCAAGTTATTAAATGTACTACGATTCAGTGGGAAAGATTGATACTCATAGCTTTCAATAAATTCCATCTTTAAAAAAGACTCTATTATATTCAACTTTGTTTCTTTTCGCTATCATTCTTGCTATAAAAAAATCATTTTAAGTATCATTATTTTTAATCATGAGAATTACGCTTGTTATTGCGCCACCAAAACTAATTGGTTCATACAATTCATTACTAACACTTATTTCAATGGAACGTACATGGCTCTCTTGTATAGGAAAAATAATGGGTATTGAGGCTTATAAGCAATTGGTTCTAAAAATTCTGTTAATGGTTTAAATGTTGCTATAATATTAGTTTCTTTGTGCTTATACACCCCATCTGCTATAACCATACCTCTTGCTAAATTACAGTCTATATTAAATGTTTCAATACTTAAGAACTTTGGAAGAAATGTGAGTTTCTTCTGGCTTAAGTTCACTATTATTCTTAAAACCTAATAACTTACCAACAGTTCCTACATTAAAATTTTCTGCAAATGGCGTAACTTCCATTCGATGAGTAACATGATTTTCATTTAGAAGCACTTCTTTAGGTAGTGTTGTTTCTAATGTTGATGCATTATACTGACCCGGTGGTATATTATGTCTCTCTCCTTTATGAAAGTAAGTATTGCTACTTTTTGTTACATTTGGTATTAAGTACATACTATAAAATCCAATCAATGCAATTTTCAAATTGTAATTTTGATTATCAATTTCATTATGAAGATTCAGCCGAAGCTTTGGTGTAGTCACCGATAAGTGCAACACAATCATTTTTTAATAAAAGACTATGTAATATACTATTTTTATGCATGATTCATTAAGTAATCAAGTTTCAATCTTTCAATAGCTTGATGAAAATTGTTTCCATCAGATAAGAATTTTAATAGTTTAATACATAAATGACCACAAATCACATCGTCAAATTGTTGTATTCGATCACTATTATATTCAATTATAGTGTTATTAGGATTTAAATACTCAATCAAAGACTTGGGAGGTACTCCACCAAATGAATCGAATATGCAAGCTTTATTATTTTCATACATATAACAAATCCAGTGAGATCCTGTATTAATTGATCGATCTAAGTTAATAACTGCGCATTCTTGTTTTAACGGTGGAGTAGAAGGAAGATTATCCGACATGTACACACCTTTAAAGTGTTTAATATTCAATTCTTTAGCTATACGTTCGAGATCATAATTTGTGAGCGCATTTTTTTACTCTATTTAAGTCCTTCAGAAGCTTTTTCTTTCTTTGTTTAAGTCCTTTACCTTTAGTCAGAATTGATAATTCCATAACTTCATTATGACGCTTTTGTTCTGCTAGTTCTTGTTTATTTTTCTTCGCATCGATTACCGCCTTAGCTATAGCTGCTGAACCACCTGCAAGACTACCAACCGCTCCCAATGCAGCAAGTATCGCTGGAATTGTAAAAATGAAACCACCTGTTTTCGGTTGATTACGTAGTTTCTTTAACTGCGCTAAACTTAATGTTAGAGCCATATTATGACCCTTTTTTAAGCATTTTTGTTTCTTCGCAAGATGTGATTTATTTAAGATATTGCTAAAATTTAATGACTTTAATTCTTGTGCTGGAATTTGAAATTTTACACCTTTTGCTTTCATTGTATAAAAAGACTATATTATATTCATAATTTTTGAATTTATTCAACAACTACAACTCAAGCTTCTACCCAGTGTTTAATGCAGCAATCTATAAACCCCACCCCATTTTCCGTTTTGTGTTCATTGCCATTGCTACTCCTAATAAAGCTAATTTTTCACTTAAAGCAGAATCTTTGCTAATAACTCTATCAAAAGCTTTAAACTCTACGTCTTGATCAGCTCTATGTCTATCTGATAGATCTTTAAAGTTCTTATACGCAATATCATGCTCTCGACATGCTTGATCTAATCTATTTATACCCCGATCACCTTTCGCTAATCTTTCATCTAAACGTGTACCAGGGCCACAGAACTCGTAGCCTGGAAGATGAAGTTCAAAGGGTAATTTATTAATAATATCGTTCACTAAACCCTTACCTTCAATAGTATGCCAAAATTTTGGTGGAAGAATATGAATAATTTTTATGAGGTAACCTAAACCTTTTGAATTCGAAACAATAAAATTGGATAATCGAGATGAAATCATTTCCATAATAAACACTTTTTCATTATAAAAATTCTTATTCCCAGCTGCTTCTTCACCTGCTATAACTAATAATCTATCTACTAACTTTCTAACATCATCCATCCAAACAAATTGTTGTGGCATATTTGTGTAGCGCTTAATCCCCTTTCCTTGCTTCCTTTCTTTCAAACCTTCAGTTCAAGCCAAACAGGTTTAATTAATATTTTGTACTTATCACTGGAGCTTGATTTTACTCTATTCTGCGATGGATCATGATTCTGATATAAAGCATTCGTCATCTTTAAAATTTTCTTATTAGTTTCATAATTTTCATTAGTAAAACCTACTGGTTGTTTACGAGTTATTAACTCCCATAAACCTTCTGTTCCTTTAAATTTTTCATAGATCGGGGTTGATGAATCTTATGCGATTTTACTCTCCCTATAAATAACTAAATCATCATTATCAAAGAAAACATTATGACTTCCAATTTTCCACTGCACTACACCAGCTATATCAATAGTGTATAATCCAAACAGTTCATCTTTATCTAACCTATTAGTATTTAAATATCGACTCGCTAATGGATCTAACTGAATTTCTTTCTCTTCTTCATCATCTTTCGTTTCTTTAGTATCTGGCAATGCCTTAGGTGAAGCAAATAACCGTTTCTCAAATGAGGTTTCTGATGGTGTTTTTGGATAATTATTAATATTCTGTTGTGCTACAGGTATAAGTTCCGTAATTAAATTTCTGTTGTCATCGGTTACTCCTTTAATTTCTTTTCCCAAGCTTTCAATCGCCTCAATCTCTTGACGTTTTTGCTTTTCATAATAGCTACGGTGACTCTCTTTCCCTTCTTTAAAACGCTTCGCCAAGATATTTTGAAATTCAATATTATTTAATTTTCGTTTTGACATTATATGAAAAAAGACTATATTATTTCCGCTTTGAAAAAGTAATGTACGTACATCAATTGAAAACGTTAAACGTAAATGATATAAAACGATCACTCGATTATAAATAAATGATCGATTTTGTTTCGATACTTTCCATTGTTTGACTTTCTCGTCATATCGATTGTTATAAAACCATAATGTTCCTTCCATGCAATAGAACAAATATCCTTAAATTTATTAAATGACATATCACCAACAACAAACTTATTATAAATATGCCTTAAATTCGTGTTATATTGACGAAATACACATAAACAATTTGCATTATCTCTAATAAGTTGTTTCGGAACTTTACTATATGTTTGTGCTAAGTAAAAACAATCCATTCCTTTATTTCTACCCTGTGTGAAGTAATTCCGTACCTCATTCTGATCTTCTAATATAGAATCATCAAATATAATAACAGACCGTTCCTCGCAATCTTCCACCTTTATAACGTAGCCAACAGATAGTGGAATCTTTCTTTATTTCATCATAAAAAAGCCGCAGTTGATGATACTTAGGTTGCTCTAAACTTTTAGAGAATGCATATAAGTGTCTACCATTCCAATAAAGCCAATTCGGAGCTAGAATAAAATTATCAATAACTAGTGTAGTTTTCCCGCAACCTGATGAGCCTATTATTAAGCAACGAATGTTATTCGGAAGTAATTCACCGTTCAACTTACCATAATCATTAGCTAGCAAAAGTCGTTGCTTAACACTACACATTTTATGATTGATTAACTATATTATAGATTTGAGATCGATCCAAGAATTATCATTCGAAGATAAACCTAACCACTTAACTAATGCTTTATTTCTAGTTCTACGTAAAACCTTTTCAATTAAGTATACGTGAGGGTGTTTGGTCTTCATTAGTTCTTGCTCATAAAAACGGCCCTTAATAATTTCATTGCGTTCGTCTTTTAAATGATATGTAGGCGGATCAGTCTTAAAAACAGTAGCAATTTGAAATATTTCTGTGCTCCAATTGCGAGTAAAACCTCTTTCAAACTTATTTTTAAACTTGTTAATTCGAACATAATCTCCTACACTATATTTCGCCTTTGACGATGCTAAATACTTTTTGCTATAATTTTTTTATATTAATTTTTGTTCGTTTTGTTCTTTCACGGCGTCAATAGGTTTCATTTTTACCGTGCTGTTTTTTTCGTTATATTTCTTCATTACTGCTTGTAATATATTGTACCATTTGTAATTACCTTGCAGTGTGAATTGCATCCACATCAAATTACGTAATGTTTTATTAAATCTTTCAACAATACTAGCTTTTTTATCGCTGTATGAAGAGTAATGAGTAATACCTTTTTGCTTCATTAATTTACTAAACTCTTTATTATAAAACTCGCTACCGCGATCTGTTTGCAAATACTTTGGTGCTTGTTGAGTCGCTTCAAGTATTGAATTAAACGCTCGTGTAACTTCTTTCCCTGTTTTATTTTTAACTGGTACAGCTCATGCATACTTATTAAAAGTGTCAATAATAGTTAGAAGATAAGAATACCCTCTATTTAATTTAGCTAAATCTTTCAAGTTTCCCGAGTTCATTTCAACCAAATCTGCTTGCCATAAATCATGTATACCCTTGGTTACAACAGGTATTCGCCTATAATTCCGTCTTGCGGGCTTGTCTAGTTCTTCAACAATGGCTAATCTACTAATCATTCTATTGAAAATTAATTAAGAACTAATTTAAAGATCGAGAAATCAATTGAGCAATAAAGATCAAATCAATACTTATTGGATATTCACCTGGTGAAAATTTAGCAGATCGAACTACAAGTATATCGCCTTCTACAACATCGAACTCATGAAGTAAAATTTCGTCTTCAGATGGAGCATCTGGAACTCTACTACCCTCATGTATTCCTAATGATAAATTGCCATACTTTTGTCCACCGCTTGCTGAATATATATCAACAATAGGAAACTCTTTATTCTTCTTCTTAAGCCAATGAAAACCAATAATTTTTACCTTACCCAAAAAAGGAATTTCAAAATATGGGGTATTCATATTAAACAAATACACTTTGCCGCTAACATTGCCACGCGTGGAGTCTCGTTCTTTATTAGGTATTGAATAAATTATAAAGAATTGAACACTATGTAAGTTGCGTATTGATGTTAACAATTCATTAGTTTTAGCGTATATGGCTCTATACAAATCGCTTTTCAATTTATCTTCTAAGTCTTTCAGTTTTGCAATATTGTCATTCTTTATTTCATCGTTATTGCTATTAAAGTCTGTTATCGATATGAAATTTTTAATACTATCTTGTACTTCCAAAAGTTGAGTCACTGTAGGCATTAGAGCTATTGATGCTTCTACGTTACGAAAGTCATTAATATCAGCATATTTTTTAGATAAGTTATTAAGAGAATTACTCACGAAAGTGTATTTCGTTTCTAGATCACCGATTTGTTCCTGAATATCTGCAATTAATGTGTTATGCGTTACTGCTGTATCCTCTAAACTTTTCAACATATTCTTTAACCCGCTAACTATTTCATTAACCCCATGAACAGAAATGAATTTTGAATGTTCTTGAATTGCTTCTTTAACTTCATTTTGAACATTAGTTAACACTTCTTGTATACCAGAAAGATCTTCTAATGTCGGAAGGAATGTTGTACTAGTTTGAAGGTTTTGTAATTGAATCTTAATATTGTCTGTTACTTCAGGGAGGTTTTCCATTGTTTCGATTACAGTTTGAATGTTAGTTATCGTCTTTTTAATTATTTCTACTTCTTGCGAAGTTGGAAGTGTGTTAATAGTTTCTTGGAGGGCAGTTAATTTTGATTTTATTCCATTTTGATTTTGATTTGTATCTAATTCACTTAAAGACTTACGTATACTCTCGATATCAGATTGTTTCAGTGTGTTCTTTTGAATTTCAATTAAATCGCTTTGAACGGTGCTTACAATATGCTGAAGATTAATTAAATCTGTAGGAAGATTAGAACCCTCTAATTTCTTATTTAATTTTGCAAGTGCTTCCTGTAAACTACTTACCTCAGTAGGAATGTTATTCACAACAGTCTGTAGATTCTTTAGTTAAATTTGAATATTCGTGAGTTCCGATATATTATTAATTATTGCTTCAAACTCACCAAGCTTTCTACTAATTTCCGATACATCACTATAAACAGGTAGTTTGGTTAGATCATCACGCAGTTTATTTGTTTTATTGGTAATAGTTTTAAGTTCATTTTGTAGAATCGAAATAACTTCTTGCATCTTTTGAAGATCTTCTTGAGAGGGATTATTTTGAAGAGCATTTTCTAATACATTCACAGCTGTTTGAAGATCATTAAACGTATTTTGTAACTCCGTAAGCTTTTTATTCAAATTATCGACTAGATATTGTGCTGCAGTATTTGTAATGAATTGATTCTTTATGAATTGTACTTCATTTTGAATTTTCGTTATAGTATTTTGAACTTCGGTAAAATCATTTTTATTTACTAGCTGTGAATACTTAAGAATAACACTTTTCAACTCATTATCACGTTTTTGAAGTAAATCTAGTAAATGTTGTTGAGCTTCTGTGATTTCGGTTTCAATATTTGAAGATAAAGTATTTCGTAGTGCGTTGATTTCACCCTTTAATATTTTAATTCTTTGGTCCAATACTGTCAGCTGGTTTTCATTGATGTTGGACGGTGATTCTGATAATATTTCATGCTCATTCGACTTATATCGTGGAATCCAAATAAATCAGTAGGCATAATAAATAATAAACTATATTTTATTAGAACGTATAGAAAAAATAAAAAAAAATATTTTGAAAAAACACACAGAGTGTGCTTTATTAACATTTGAAGAAGCTTGATAATAACTATGTACAAACCTTACCCACTATTTAACTGTTACACAAATGAAAATTAATACAACTCATTTAGAGGTTGAGAGTTGAACACACACTTCACAAATTATTTCAGCATCATTATTTACAATTCTTCGATGAACCCATGGCAATGAGTGTATCTTACAATCAAGAATTTTACGTTTATTATCATAGGGGTCTAAAGCTATTTTTTGTTGCTTTACAGTCGAAAGTGTATGCTCACGTGATTGAATTTGATGTTGCTCTTTCGTTAATTGTTCACCAGAAAACAAGCACTTCTTAAAATCATCAATCGTAATCTCATTTTTCACAACATTTTTCTTCACACCCTTAACCCTCTTTGTTTATTTTTTTCTACTGTATTCATAGCATATACTTTCGATCGTAATCCTATAAATTCTTCAAGAGCTATTCCTTTCATCTCATCCTTCATTTTACCAGGTACTTTCTCGTTACTTAATGGCATATTATATCTATTATTTACAGGATAATTCGATGTGTCAAAATGGTCTATTAAATCAAGCATATCTTTATAGAAATTTTCACGAATACCATGATAGACTAACGAATCCGTGTCGGTGTAAACAACAGTAACCTTATCTCCATATCGAGGTTTCATCAGTTCATAATGAAATTTGTACATTACTAATTTAGCAAGATCTAAAATAGCACTTCCAATATACACAGGTTTGTTTAATTTCGTGAATTTTCGTAGCATATGAATAAGTACAAAATTTTCTGAGTAGATTGTTCTAGATTTAAATTGCGGCAATGCAATGAGTTTTTCGGCTTTTCTTTTATCAGAAACAAGTTTTATATCAGTATACTTTCTCACATTTTCCATGGTTTTCGCAAACACGCTGTTGATAAGAAGTTTGTAAAAATCTTTCTCGAAATCGGTTGTTGCCTCTGTGCGTAGCTTGGTGTTTAGATCTATGTAAGGCTTAAGCCCCTTCGATTGAGAAAACCATAGAATTCTGTGTACTTTTACAAGTTTTAAACCGTGAGCAAGATAACATTTTAGCAATCGAAAATCTACAACATAGTTTTTTTTTCGGATTTAGCGTTAGTAGTAATTTTCGTTGTTTTCCGTTAGGTGGGATTTCATTATCAGGCGCTAAAGAGTAATCTTGATCACCATCATGTAAGTTCTGGGGATAATCTAAGTCTACCTCTGCAAAGAAACCTCGTTCATCTTCGTCGGGATAATTTACAATTTTGTTCGAATCAAAATTTTCTGGTGTTGGATCCCATGAAAACTTTCCACAGGGGAGAGGCATACTCATGGCATGGCCATACAAATTATTCGCGTCCAGGTACATTACAAACGAGGTTTCTTTTTGAGGATCGAATTTACTACCGAGAAACTCATTGTTAGCTTTAATATACCTTAAGCTACATTGAGATACACCACCACGGATTGATTTTTCGATAAACAAGTGCTTATCAATATCTGAAAATAATTCTAATTCAATTTTAGATTTATAAAGCATAGCTTTCCAAGATAAGCCTGGCGATGTGTATGAGAAGGAAGGATCAATTCCATATGAAGTGATGCATGTGTTTCTGAAATTTTCTACCACATCAGCTGTTAGCAAAACATCAGTGGTTAGATAATAATCATGAAAATCTCCAAATGTTTCGCAGTCGAATGTTTCCCATACTCGCTGAACTAACAAATAATCTTGATTACTGCATTCACTACCTTTAAGTATGTTATTAAACGCTGTTTGAGGAGGCAGTTCTGTTTCATTAAATTTCGAAGCGTCAGTAAAATAATCATAAGGAAAAATACCCTTCCTTCTACTTAAATCAAATTTTACATCATCATGGAAATGAGCACGAGTGTATTTCAGTTCTTCAGGCTTTAATTTTTTACTAATTCATCTAAAGAGTATGGCAGAAACCGGTACAAATCTAAAAATCTTAATTAAATTTTTTTTACCATTTTCGAGATGGAACCACTTTGAAATTGCAATATACTTTTCCTCACTTTCTGCAAGAACTTTTATATCACCTGGAATACAACCTAATTCTTTCACGAAGAGATGCGCATCATACGAAGATAATCCGTGCATGAAACATCCTATAAAATTTTGTTTTTTTACTCGCAAATTACAATTATTGCAAAGAGGTTTAAGATAAGCTCCTGATAAATGATGGTGATGAACTTTTGAGTTATCTTGAGTATATTCTTCGTCACAAATAGAGCATTTCTCTGATTGTTCGTAATCGAGTTTTTCCGCTGTAGTTAAGGGATTCATCGGCAAATCCAGATTTAATCTATTAACAATTTGTTATAACTCCTTCTGCAAACTTTTTAGAAAATGTTGCGCTGGATTATCACCTCTATACAAGTGAAGTTCAGTCGGGATTTGATCTGACCTGCAAATTTTGAAAAAGTAACTAGCCAATTTATGCTGCTGAAAGTTGATAGATTTTTGTCCTCGATGTTCACTAAGCGGCTTCAAAAAACTTTCAAAATCCGCTACTATTACAACATCGGCTTTTAAAAATGAAGGGTCGGTTTTAAATTTAATAACTGAACCAGGAACAGGCATAATGACGCGAGTTGGTTCATGTTCTCGACAAAAATTTTCATGTTGTGTTAGTTTATGTTCATCTATAAAGTGGTATAAACAACGTCTGCAGAAATAATAACGACGTTTGTCACTAGTAACTTGACTCCTCACTAAACGAGAAAATTTTCTTATTAAACAGTAATGATGAGTAATCGTTATCAGAGATGTTGATGCTAATGATGTTGATGCTGTTGTTACTGTTTCATTTTTCACACACAGTAAGTCTATGCTAGTTCCGTTAGATTGACGTTTGCTGATATGAAGGGGTAAGACTTTTTTATTTTCATAATCTATACCATACACGTTGACAAAAATTGGAGCATTAAGAAACATTTCGTTGTAATGCTTCTCCAATTTGGGAACGTCATGTAGGCTTACAGGAAAATGAATGTTATTATTCTCGAAAATGGGAAGTATTTCATGTACATAAGGCTCGTAGTGAGAAACTTGATTAGCATGTTTTTTTGAATCAACGGAATTAAGTTTAGCTAGCACAGCGTACAAAAAACCTTTCTGATCTTCATTTTTAATGTTAAGAATAGCTCGTTTCTTCTTAATAAACTTAGGGAGTTTAATATGGCATGACGCAGCAATTGGATTAAAGGAATTAACATGCACCTCAAGTTTATGATTAGGAGTAGACGATAAGGACCAGCCTGAACCCTTAATCGCTCTGTCCTCTTGATTTACCTCTAATTCCTCCAATATTTCTTTAATAGTTTCTCCAACAACCGCAGATTTTAAAAATAACTTATTAATACTATGTACTGGGAAACACTGTGTTTCTCCACTCATTTTCACAAAATCAGCACTCAAAATAAAATTGATTTTCAAAAGTGTCTCATATTCACTAACTTGCTTCTCCAAAAAATGTACGCATTTTTTTTCTATAGAAGCGAGAAAAGAGTGAGTATCTCCACTGTCACTATTAGCAAGTTCATAATCAGCGAATGTCTGCCATAAGACACTTTTCGTTGGTACATATGAATGCATATTTTTCATATGTCGATCAAAATTTTTCATACTAATTTCATTCTCACACACTTTACATTTCCCCTTGTTAATTTGGGTTTCTTATCAAGCACTGTTTCTTCTTCAATATTACTCTTTGGGAGAGGACGTTTTCGTGATTTATGTCTAGCCATATTCTTTTTAAACACAGATTCACCACAATCTCCACACGAAATTTTTTCCATTTTTGGGGGGAGGGAAAATAAACTATATTTAAGAAAAACTTTTTTCTTTTTACAATAATTTTTTGATTAAAATGTCTAATACTCGAAATATAGTTCATGTACACGAGAAAAGTACTTAATCTCCATTGATCTTCAATAAATAATACCACAGACTATTAGATTTTCAGTTCAAACAATTTCCCCATTTTTTTTACTAACTTTGAAGCACTAGAAACATATTGCAAGTAATAATTTAGTTTTAGTAACCAAATTCTCTTCGCGTAGCAAGCAATAAATAATCCAGCACACGTAACTTGGTAAAGAAGAGTACTCACTGCTGTTATAAAATCGACAAAACTAGGTTTGCTTATAATCGACAAAAGCCTTTCAATATCATGAGCGGATATAAAAACTATTAGCTACAAACGTCATGGATATCAAGTGGCCAGGAAAAGTGAACAATACATTTTCTCTTCATAAATAGCTCACATCACAAAAAACTGGGAGAATATCCGTTTTCATACTTTTGAATCATTCAGTTTCATTCCCATTTGAAAAGAATCAACAAGAGAGATTTATTATTCGTTTTTCATAAAATTTCCTCTTTTATCCCCCTGCTATACATTTCTGACAGTCAAGAAGAATTATTCCTGTTTATCTCATGGCATAATACCAGGAAATAAATTGAAAAGATTTTTTTATTTCGTGTCAGAATTTATTCAAATTTTTTATTATTTATTTCCTGCTATTATGAGCGTGATCTAGAAGTATAGAATAAATCAAGGTTGGTTTATGTAACTGGGGGTTCTAACACGTCAAGTTCATATACACGCAGATACACACCCACACGTGTATGGATAGAAAAAAGACTGACAATCAATGTAACCAACAAAACATTTTAAATAAGCAAAGTGTATGATAAAAACTTCCGGTGATGCACACGCAACGAAGTATTATCATGAAAAGCAGAGCAAATTCATACAAAATATGGATTTACAACAAGAAAGAAAGCTATCAACACAATTTGGTGTTATTTTTTTAAAACTTCACCGCTTTTTTACAGCAATAAACAAGTTCATCGTGGCAGTAACAAATTTTCACGAGCATGTCTCATGTTAAATATACCATTACGGTATTCACCTAATGCAAAGCGGCTGTTGAAGTACTTCTGATTGCACCCGTATAGGAAAACTAACAATTCATGACTTAGTTATAACACTATTCAATAAGTTAGCAATCATTTCAATAGATTAATACACAATAAGTTAGCAATACTGTTAATGAATTATGGTTAAAGCAGCAATTAGCTGTGATATTAACAGATGAAGATAGAGAGGTGAGGAATTCCGATAGTTCACAAGAAAAATCAATAGATGGCGGTAGAGTAGCAGAGAAAAAAAAATCATTAAATCCTACAAAGATGGCTGTAGAGAGGTGTTGGTAGTTCACAAAGACATCAATAGATGGCGGTAGAGTAGCAGAGAAAAAATGATAAATCTAGTGACAAAAAATCACTAAATCTAGTCACAAAAATTTGCAGCCGGAGGTTGGAGCCAATCTCCTATCTTGTCCATGTTAAAATGTGGCGTTGAACCCTTATTTTTCTATTACTAGCACTATTCTTACTTTGCGAGAGGGGATTTGTACCAGTAAAAATGAAGCTTTCAGTCTTTTCTGTTCAATGATGGAGGATTCCTTGGTTGGGAATACGTCACTTTAGGTTTGCGTTTTCGGTTTCATAAGAGGCTCCTTGTATTAGGCAGCTAAATTAAGTTATAGACCACAATCTTCAACATACACTAGTCGAACGTGTTAGAATGCTGCGGCGGCATTACTGCATTTATCGAACACAAAAATAAACAGTGTCTGATGTGATAGTTATAGACCTCCGTTTCACTGATACGATACACTGTCCCTGTCTGCACTCACTGTCTGTTTCAGTGTTTGCTCACATGTTCCCCTGGTTACGTGGCTACTGATTCGCGCAGTTACAGTGCCATCCGTGAGGTCTATAATCCGCTGGCTTGTGGTATGTTAAAGCGGGTAAAACTTTTGAACTTACCGAATACATATTGATCTTCATATTTATATGCTTAACTACAACTGTGAACATCTACGTTTTAGCCAAAACGGTTACCCAAAACGGGGCGCTAGGAAGGCCTCAGATAATTGTTCCTGGGTTATTGCTGTAATATATTTATAATGTAAATAAGTAAGTTTATTATGTAGTTTTCAATTTAGTATGCATATAAAAGTTAATAGTTTTTATCCTCTAATCTGGAAAAGAAAGATTTAAAATTTATGTGTTTCTAACTCTCACGTACAGGTCTAATCACAACGTTGGGAATACATTTAAATATTTCAATTTATGATTTCAAATTTAAGGTATACAAGGATTTAAACAACTTTAAAATTAACTTACACACTTTTCCAAAAACATTCATGTACAGGTAGCGAAGAAAGTATCTCAAATCCAAAACAGTGAACATAGGCAAAACACCATACACACAATTTCGCTTAGTCAGGTCTGGACAAATAAGAAATATCTGTTCCCTCTTCCCTTCCTTCGTTAATGTACAAATGAAGTGATTGGACGAACCTATAAAGAGACAGAAACGCCCATAGTTTGCAATCATGTACACGTTCTAGTTCTTTCTCCAATCCTGGATAAGGCAACGGAAGAAATCTTTAAATCCTGTAACCAATCATAAATCTGAATATCTGAAACTTACTTCATCGGTCAAACGCAGAGTTCCAAAGCTAGAAAAGAACTTCAGTAAATAATAATACGCATTATACCTACTAAAGCTACAATAAAAAATGCACACTCCAATAAAGAGAGAAATAACATAGTGTAAATTTATTGCGTTTATAAAGACAAAGATTATCATTTAAGTTTCGAAATGAAACCATCATTCAGTACTGGCAAAGGCTATAGTAATTGTGCAAAATTCTTAAGATTCCTCTGTGGCGTAATGGAATAACGCGTGGAAATGAGAGCTCCAAAGTAGAATATGAAGTCGTCGGTTAAAGTCCCCTCATATTATCATTCACTTTTTCATACTTTCATTTTCAAGAAAACAAGTCAAAAATGTCAATTTCACAAAAATATTTTAAATTACTGTACATTCCGACACTTGAATAAATTATGAGTTCAAATAAAGTACGTTACGCTGACAGTTTTAACACTAGAAACTACGTAAGAGATGCAATTAAGGTAATCAAACGAACATGTAAATTAATACGGCCAACCGTCGTGTTCAATCCTGATCCGGCGATTACACAAGACAATTGTAATCGAGAATTGATAATTGTAAGACAATCCTCGAGAACACCCCAATTTAAAGACTTTACACCTCAAATCTGAAACTTCTTGTGGAATCTCTTATCATAACACAGGCCATCAAGCACAGAAAAATAGTGATCAAAAATACTAGAAGAACAAACGAAACTAAATTTGAGGTAATGAAGTAATCTGTACTTTAGAGCTTTAGAAGAATTACAAAAAGCGTTATTTCGTTTCTACACACTTAATCAAAAGAGTAAAATTCCGCTCGACTTCAGCGGAATAAAGCAATAGTGTTTTAGAGTGAATATTCAACAGAGAAAAGATGAGAAATTTCCGCTCGAAAATGCTGGGATTGATGGTAGCCAATTTCAATCCGAAAATGGATATATTTTTAGAAGAATTTCCATCTGTTCAAATAAAGCTTTCATCTTCTTAACGCGAAAACGACGCAATCATGATGTAAAGAGTGCAGAAAGTTGTATTTATTCATAAGTACTAATAAAGAAAAGTAATATATTTATGAATAAAAGATTAAAATAAATAATAACTGGGTTAGATTTGAACCCAGTACCTTCCAGACAGCTATCCTATTCCTTAACCTCTCAGCCAGCAGTCTAAATATATAAGCAAGAGTAACGGTTGCTGTACTAGTCGTATGGCTGAGTAGTAAAGACAGCCGATTTCGGAACGTGGGTTCCAATTATACCGTCAACTCCTATTTGTCGTTTCTTGCTGGTTGAAACAGTTTTGTCTACGAGCTGATAGCCGTTAACCAGCAAAGCGAATACCATGTTTGGGAAACGACTTTGGTACTAATTTTCCCCAACTGCTACGTCCTGTGTAAATCCACTGGACAGCTTTCTCTTAAGTATTTTCAAGTCATTCTATCCTATGATCCATTCCTACATACTAGCACATGATATTGATTTCGTTCTGTACCGACGAGAAAACATCTTGCATATTCTCGAGTTGGTATATAACAAATCCTGAGTTCAAGTCTTTTATATTGTACTCATGATATGCCTGTGGCTACTACGACAAGCATGTTAGAACATTCCGCACTCCTGTGCAGCAGTGCTTTCAGCAGATGTTGTCCATGTAACAATACAATTGTTACAATCTTTGTAACAATTAGACCTACCAACCGGGAGTCGTGGCGCAAAACTCTTTTTTCTACGGACGGTTCAAGCATGGACCTTGGCAAAAATATGCCAAATTTGTGGCTTAAATATCTTGCAGATGGGTTCCCATAAAAAAACTGTAATTTAGTGTGAACGAAACATGTATTCCAAACTTATAGTAGAAATTGGAACTTTTATTTTGAAATGGTTTGGCCAGTACAAGCTGATTTTCTTCGCCATACCATGCAACTGTCTATTTGGTATTTTCACGAAGGTCACCATGTTTCGGGAAAGGAGTTGAATATAAGACTGTGATTTCTCTTGTGATGTTTAGAACTATCAACATGATAACTGTATGCAAAAGATCGTGAAGTTGAATAACACCGCTTTTTTCAGCAGGAAATCAAACATAGGTCTTTGCTGAAAATGTCAGATTCCGGGCTAAAATATATCAGTACACCATTATAAAAAAATTGAAATTAAATATCGAGGAAACCTTGTGTGCTAAATTCACAATAAAAATGGCAGTTATTATTTTCGAGTGGTTTGGTCAAGGAAAGATTGTCCATGAGAGCTAAAATTTCGGTTTTCAAATAGGATACTAATATGAAGTTTTATATATACAAAATATAATTCGCTTGCTGACCAAACCACTTAGAAAAAAAGGTGCAATTTTTTTGTGAGTTGACCAAAGACAAGGCTTCCATAACACTAAATTTCATTTTTTAAGGAAGACCCATTTGAGATTTTAACCCGAATTCCCGTATTATTTGACGAAGGGTCATGTTTAAGCCCCCGTAGAAATAAAGCTATGTAATTCAACCCAACGATTTATTCTATGCAGACATTCTGATGGTTGGTCTAAACATTTCAAGTGATATATTCGACTGCTTTGCAGAAAAAATGTTTTTAACATGCCACATTTGCGTTCGCATAATACGAGGGTAGAGAAAATTCACTTGCACGGAATCAACTACTCTGAAATAAAATTTGTAATTGTAGCTGTAAATTGGGCACATACAGCTATTTCGACAGCAAATTTTAAATTTTTCATGAGAACACATCTGAGATATTTAAGCAAGATATCTGCTATTTTTTGCCAAGGGCAATGATTGAAACCTGCGTAAAAAGGGTGTTATTTAGGGCCATGATTTGTTGCGCCCAAATAACCTGTTCGGAGGTACAAATTACAAAGATTTCCAGTATTTATTCAACACTTTTACCACAAAAAATTGTTTAAAAACTCATTTTATAAAATTAGTTACTCATTTTTCATCCTCATTTTTTGAAGACAGTAACTCATTTGTAAAAATGGTGATTCCTTATCTTCAAAGTACACTTCAAGAGTTACACAACGTTCTTTGTTTTGTTTGAGCTCTCAAGCACTTCTATTTTTTTTATGATATTCAGGTTTCCGTTTATATTTACGGGAGAAAAAACGTCACCCGTCCTGATTGAAATATGGTCGCCGCGGGAGAACTAAGGGCATAATATATTTTTCAAAAGTGGTTCTCAATCAACATACGAAAAGTATATATCTTCTAAAATGGTCGTGCAACCAAGTTTTGTGGAATTAAGCGATTTGTCACGGCGATGGTTCAATTACAAATGCTCCAGGCTTTTGCGTAAAGTGTGAGGAGAAATGCTAATAACATTTCATTCTGATAATATTTTTCACATTTGCACTATCATTTTTCAAAAGATTTTTTCATTAATAAGGAAAACTGTTTTAACAAAGTTAATTGATATACTGCTTTTGAAAGTATAGAAATTTTAGCGACACTTTCTGGATAAAAACTAAATGCACAACCTAGAAAAATATCCACAAGCTCATTCTGTTAGACAACAACTGCACAGACGGAAATAAATATAATTCCCTACATAAAACGTACATTTGTTTTCCTATGGTTCACTTGGTGTGACTCAATCTGGTGGTGTTTTAATAAGACAAATCTTGGCAATATTTTCTTAGCAGTAAAAGTAGTTCATGCTTAACGCATTTGTTTTCTTAATCAAAGTCAATGTAACATGGCTTCTAGCCCTGGTCGGGACAAGAACACTTTTCCGCTGGTCAATAAGGCAATAGTAATTTATCTTCATGAAGTGAGTGAATTATAGTATTTGCCAGCAAACAACCAAGCTGTCTGTACTATTACGTCAAACAGACATGGAAATGAAGCAACTGGAAGGTGGTAATGTAGAACCCAATGTATGTCGTTGGGGGAAGGTTCCGCGAGATGTATACAAAATGGAAAGTAATTTGCGCACAATGATTAAGAATTGTGAGAAAAATCGCAAAATGTATACGCGTGATAAATGTAACGGAAGCAAGAGAAACGATTATTGTACTAAACATGTGGCTAAGTGGTAAAGGTAATCGACTCCGGATCGTGGGGTCGTGAGTTCAAATTTCAACGTCGACTATCATTTAATTGTTCTGTGGAAAAATCAATGATAAAATCACACTGCGTATCCATCGTACTGGAAATCGGTAATTATTGTGGAAAATGAGAAGGGTGAAAACTCGTTGATATACAAATGCGTGAAAACGAAGATACAAAAAGTATTATGTCCTAGATACGTGTACCAACATAGGGATTAAGTACGACGTGAAACTATAAATAAATACAGAGAACAATGTGTTTAATAATGAATATGACGAAGGACAACAAAACGATTTAAGCAAAAACATGCATTACATAACGATAGCTTGATAAATGACGAGTGCGCACATTTTTAGCATAATTGGACATGGACAACATCTTCCTGAAAGCACTGCTGCACAGGGGTGCGGAATGTTCTAGCATGCTCGTCGTAGTAGCCACAGGAATACCATGAGTACAATAGAAAAGGCTTGAACGCAGGATTTGTTGATTTGTTATATAGCCATAGAGTTAGTTAGTTAGTTAGTTAGTTAGTTAGTTAGTTAGTTATATACCAACTCGAGAATGCGCAAGATGTTTTCTCGTCGGTACAGAACGAAATCAATATCATGTGCTAGTATGTAGGAATGGATCTTAGGATAGAATGACTTGAAACTACTGAAGAGAAAGCTGTCCAGTGGCTGTATACAGGGCGTAGCAGTTGAGGGAAATTAGTACCAAAGTCGTTTCCCAAACATGGTATTCGCTTTGCTGGTTAACGGCTATTAGTTCTTATATAAAACTGTTCCAACAAACAAACAATGACAAATAGGAGTTGATGGTGTGATTGGAACGCACGCTCCGAAATCAGCTGGCTTTACAACGCGCCCACACGACTAGTACAGCAACCGTTACTCTTGCTTGTATATTTAGACTGCTGGTTGAGGGGTTAAGGAATAGGATAGCTGTCTGGAAAGTACTGACTTCAAATCTAACCCAGTTATATTTTCTTTTACTCTTGTTCATTATAGGTATATGAATAAATACTACTTTCTCCATCTTCATACATTTTCATCATTATTGCGTTGTTTTCGAAAGCTTACTTGAAGAGATGGAGATGCTTCTAAAAATATATCTACATTCGCATTGAAATTGGCTACCATCAATCCTATCACTTTCGAGCGGAAATTTTTCATCTTTTCACCGCTGAATATTCACTCTAAAAGAGGGTTCCCTCATTCCGCTGAAGTCGAGCGGAATTTCGCTCTTTTAATTTAGTGTATAGATACGAAATAACGCTTTTTGCAATTCTTCTAAAGTAAAGTTCTAAAGTACAGATTACGTCAAAACCTTAAATTGACTCTCATTTGTTCTTATAGTATTTTTGATCACTATTTCGGTGCTTGACAACCTGTGTTATGATCAGGGATTCCGCAAGGATTTTCAGTTTGGGGGTGTAAAGTCAAAATTAAGAGCGTGTAAGTGGAAAATGTAAGATGCATTCCATCAATTCCCAATTGCAATTTTTTTTTAAGTTCGGGTGTTCAGGAGGATTTGGGCAGTGACACGGATGGGGTGGTGGAATCATTGGTTATGACCTAAAATATGTAAATATTTATAAAATGAAGACAATATGAACAGGCATTTTTGTTCTATATACAAAAAATAGGAGATGTTGTAAAACGAAATTCTTACGTACGAAGAAACTACCATTGCCAAATTCGAAATCAGCACCCGCAAATTAGTAAAGAATAGAGAAAATTCTTCATGTTACGGTAAAAAGTTTTAAAATGTTGTCTTGTGTAATCGCCGGATTTGTATTGAACTCGACGGCTGGATGTATTAATTTTATATGTTCGTTGATTACTTTAATTACATCCCTTACGTAGTTTCTAGTGTTAAAACTGGAAGTATAACGTATTTATCTGAACTGGTCATTTATCCAAGTGTCAAAATGTAATTTAAAATATTTCTGTAAAATTGACTTTTACCTGTTTTATTACAAATGAAAGTATGAAAATGTGAATGATAATATGAGGAGACTTGAACCGACGACTTCATATTCTACTCTGAAGCTCTCATTTCTACGCGTTATTCCATTACACCACAGAGGACGCTTAGTATTTTGCACAATTACTATAGCCTTTGTCAATACTGAATGATGGTTCCATTTCGAAACTTAAACGAGAATCTTTGTCATTATAAACTTTTGATATTACAAATTTAAATTTACACTGTTATTTATTTCTTTATTGGAGTGTGCATTTTTATTGATTATAGCTTTAGTAGGTATAATGCTTATTATTATTTACTGAAGTTCTTTTCTAGCTTTGGAACTCTGCGTTTGACCGATGAAGTAAGTTTCAGATATTCAGATTTAAGATTGGTTACAATAATCTCGTGTTTTAAAGATTTCTTCCTTTGCCTTATCCAGGATTGGAGAAAGAACTAGAACGTGAAAATAACTGCAAACTATGGGCGTGTCTATCTCTTTATAGGTTCGTCCAATCACTTCATTTGTACATTAACGAAGGAGGGGAAGGGGGAACAGATATTTCTTACTTGTCTAGACCTTACTAAGCAAAACTTTTGTGTATAGTGTTTTGCGTATGTTCACTACTTCGGATTTCAGATATTTTCTTCGCTCGCTGTACATGCTAAGAGGTTTCAAAAAACTAATTATTGGGAAGTTCTAAGTAATCTAGGTGTAACTAATGGCTGAGCGAAAAAAAATATAAATATACCATTGGTGCAAAACGAATCGCAAAGACAGAGAGAAGAAAAGCTTGTAAGTGTTAACACTTGACAAGGTTTTGAAACATCATTACCTGAGTTGTTGTATATTAGTAAATCAAACTACTTAGCTTACTTTATAAGATACAAACACTGCTAATACTAAATATAGAGCTTTAAGTATACTGTCAAGAAATAAAAGCCCTGTCAAAAGATACTGGTTAATTAAATATGTACAGCAGCATAATTCCATTGATACAAGTTCCATGATCACAACATATGGGATGCGTTAGTAGCACCACGTCACGTGAAAATGAACTGTATAGTGAACTAGTAGTTCACTACTGAACTAGTAGTCAATCCCGTGTGGAACGGTTTGTAAGTCCAATAGGCAAACCAATATCATTCTGAGAAGTTGTGGTAACATTTTCTACAGTATACAAAATTAGTAAAATGCAAAATTAGTAAGTTGCGTCAGTGCATTGTGTAATGTCTTATGATGCCTAAAACTGAAATAATCAAACAGACTAACCTGTTATTAATCTTATTAGGAATATTCTTTTAAGTTATTTTTCAATGTTTCTCTCAGATCGAATGATGACATTTCAATAATATGAACATGATTTCACCTGGACTTTAAGTTTAGACAAGAATTCGACACTTACATAATTATGATACAGAAATAGAACTTACATTGATATAGAATACACGCCTACTTTGCAGGCGAATCTTAAAATAGAATCGTCCTAATTTTTTTGTGTAATTTCTAATTTCCTTTGTTTAGTAACACATACTTTTTTTGCAAAATCTTTCAGGTCTTCATCAACTCTCCTTACGATTTCCCGTTAAACATAACAAATTATTACATTTATAAAGGATTTGGTACTAAGATAGGTTTCATGTACAATGTAAAGTTATTTGCAATCGTTAGTACACCTAATCTTCGAAGGTTGTCCGTACATCAAAGAAAATGCGTGTATGAAGAGGAAATCAAATTGGATACCAGCAGCATTTACAGTCGAGTGGCCTGTAACTTACAGTGTGGATATTCAGCAGCTATAGAAAGCTGTAAATGTTCTCCTCAGATATTCTACAATTTTGGTATGAATAATAAATTTTCCTTAATAAGTATTTGTATATTTGGTCTCTGGTTTTTTGTTTTTTTCAACATTCTCTTGTTATTTTGACCTTTTACTTTGTTTGACTTACCCCAGCTCAGATTTAACATCACGAGGTCAAATAAAATACACTAGTATTGTGAATGAGTCCATTTTCTATAAATAGCCAACTAAACATACTCCATAAGAATTATATTTTGGCATTACCTTGTCAATCTTAGCAAACTGAATACTCTGTTTGAAAGTTATTTTAATGTACATTAAATATCTACAAGATCCAAATGATTTTGTTTGATTTTGCTTCCGTCCACAACGAACTCTGTATGTAGAATCACAATTAGAAAGGATCTCATGCTGGGCTTATGTAGACGGTCATACTAGTTAATGCATTTCTTTCAACACATTCACTAGCTGATAACCCCGTCCGCTGGTGCGGGCTTAATAAAATATTTTGTTAACTGACAGTTGTCATCGTTTTTCAAATTGATTGAAGACTTAAATTAATTAATTGGAGAACGTAAGACTTCTATTAAAACCCGGGCTAAGTGCCAAATCAATAAATATTAATTTTGTTGCTGATATATCTTCTTCGTGTCCACCCCAGTGCAGTGAAAACTGGGCTCTCTATAATCCACTCTTCTAATATTTCAAATTGTTTTCACTAGAATGCTCCTAGAATTACTGATAATGTAAGATCTACAACGCTTCATGCGTTTATTTCAAAACAACTATTTTGGCAACTAGCCGAGTTTTAATTGGTAATAACAAATCTACATATTTCTGTCTAAGCTCTCCTCTCGCTAATATTAGTCTTCATTAAAATATCCGTTTTGTGTTAATGTACTTGCTCTCGTTTAATTTATAAAGTGAGATATTTTAACTGACACTGTTTAGTAGTAAAGGTTGAATATCAAACTATAAGAAGCAAAATGAATATGATAAAACAAAAGAAATGGCAAATACTGGATACTTGCATACAAATTGATACCAATTAATACTTAATTTCTTTGCTCCTAGGTAAACGAAACATATATGTTTAGTTCTGATATGAGAGAATGTTCAGCTATGGTAAACTATTTTTGATTTTAAAAAATCGAAATTTATAACTTATAAATTTATTTATCTTTACTTGCGCAACAATTCAAATTGGAGTAACAAATGTTAATTATTTATTTATTTCATTGTTCTGGTATTATCTTATCAGAATTCAATTGCTTTTTGACGGTGTTTTATCTCGTCTCGTGATAATTCAACCGTCAAAGTATAAACTTAAATTCTTAGGATGGCAAAAGCTAAGTGTATACCAAAACTGTTTACGATTACTGTAAGCTTTTTAGTTTTGAGTAGACAAACATTTTTATTTATAATTAGATATAGTATTTGTGACTATTTAAAGATGCGTTGGTAGCGCCACCCAGCTCGAAGTGAATGAGAGCACCGCTCGAATAGGTACATTGGATCTCAATTCATTTGTGACCCGTGTGGTTAACGTTAGTTTTGAAGAATGCCATGAAGGTCGACCCCTAATGGGAAGGCTACATAACGACGCTTTCTGTCGCCAAATACAGTTACAATGCGTAACCAATATCCGTAGCTAATATGGATTCAAAGTGTCGAAGAATGCCATAGGATATCTGCTTAAATTGACAGGAAAGATTAGGGGTGAGGCGATTTCTGTAGGTCAAAAACAAACAAGCCAACTCGTCCTGCTACAACCCATACACTTGCTACTATACGGAAAGTGCAGGATCATATCACACAGGAGAACCCAAGTACACATAGATGAGTTGCAAAGTATCTAAATAACTCTGACCATGATTTATAGCGATCTGGAGTTGGAATAGCGTCGAGAGGGCTATGTTCAAAAACTCTTGAGAAAACGCATTTCAAAACGTCGCTCGAGTTGTCGAAGGCTCTACGAGCACCATTTATCGGGCGATAGGTGAATATAAGTTGACACACTAAACGAGGCATATATGTATCTCAATGACTGTAACAAGCCGTGTACAAATTTCCACTGGTAAAGACTTCCAAAGATGGAACCGAAAATATAAAAAGTTTTGGCAAGGGATTATGGCCGTCGCTGGTTTCTGTTACAAAGGGGAAGTTCAAGATATTCTTCCACTAATATTAATGTGAATTTCAAATTATTATTATCAACGTCCTGACACCAATTGATCACCATCACATAGCTCGTCTGTATAGTAAGGAGACAAATTGAGTCTGGCTACATTAAGACAAAGCATACAGCCTATCTCTCGTTCAAAGGTTGTCTTCCTTCAACATATAGCTGAAGAAACTGCTATTCGTGCCATTCCCTTCGCCCACATTTAAGTGAAATCTCCGCAGTCCCCATCCCTTATAGATGGACTATTGTTCCTTCGTTCTCCTCAAACAGACTTTGGCAGGACGAAGACCCCGCTTGATTTATGTATGGCCTATGTAAAGTCTCTCATGAGAGTGGTTGCGACTGGATGTCTTCAGTTCATACCAGTCTCCTCCAATGGAAACTTCGATACGCGGCGATGTACAGAAATCAGAACCACCAAATAGGACACCATCTGTGGTGGCATTGCTGAATTTCCTGAGGTAGGTGCATCTCAAAATCGTTACTATACATCGGAAACAAAATCGTTACTATACAGAAAGGTGAATAATACCAAATATCTTGACATAATACTAGTTTTCCAATTCCTTTCCCCTTGCACAAAAACAACGTGCCTATACTCATATCACGTTTGTCGGAATAAACTGTGGAGAAGTGTGCCGAAAACTGAAAATTTTAGGTATGTTCTAAAGGGACCATACGCTTTATAACATAGTCATAAATTAACAGCTGAACGGGAACCACAGCGAGAATTTTAATATATCTAAAAAATAAAGCTTTGATTTCATCCATATGTCCAACGGAATTTTGTTCTTCGAAACTTTAGGTAGCAGCCGAAGCGTCTTGTGGTAAATAGTTCTGCATGAAGTATTTCCTACAGAGTAAAGCTACGTATACGTGATAAAAGCTACAAGAAAGGAAATATGTTTTATCTTCTGTAGCTTTGATCTTTACACCCATTATGCACAAGGAAAGTTGTGTACTTTGTAAAATTGATTCAGGCAATGTGTGTAGCTATATTCATTTCCTTTACAGTTTCCCCTCGCAACTGCAGATTCTATAAATCCACTTAACATTGTCCATAAACGTTTGAAGTCAGCTGCGACCCAAAGATGACCAAGATGCCAAATCTCCTTTTGTTAAATTCTCCCAATTTCTCCTATCAATGATTTTGTCCGTGGTAATCTACCTAATAGAATTATGTCTCTATTCAAAGCTTCAAATGCCCAATTGCGTTCGAAATGTGGAGAAAATAAGAAACATTTTTTTTCTGAAGTTCTTAAATTTTCTTTCCCCCAGCTTGAGTCATTTTTCCTTATGTTACATTAATTTTCGTTCTGTTTCGAACAGTCTGAGATACTTTTATTTCTGACGTGTAAGTTCTGTGAAAATCTTGGTTTTCTACAGCTAACTAAGTAAAATCAAGCTTTGTGAAAACATAAGGCAATAATGTTGTCTCGTGTACCTTTTCTCACCGTTCTGTCGAACTATATCTGTAGTCGTATATGATTCACAACACTGATGAGTAAACAGTATTTGCAACATTGTCGTTCCCATTCACGATGCGTTTTTGTTTTAGACAAAGGAAGAGAGAAATGTTTGCGGATTTAGTGATTTGTAAAAAGTAGTTGAGATTTACTACAGTGTAGATAAATATGAGTAAATGATCTAGGCTACTACAGAGATAGTAGTTAGATTGATATAAGATAGTAAATGTTTGATACAGAAGACATGTGTAGTATGTGTGGAGAAATTGAGGTGATTAAGAAAGGTAATATGTTAAGTATTGTAGTCTACTGAATTGCGGATGAAGTTCAAGCTGCTAGTTCGTGTTAACTTTTACGCGTAGTGGCATTGTGTACTGGTGTGTCTACTGTTTGTAGGGAATTATGACAGACACTGATATGCTTCCATATAGAAAAGTTTGGAATGTTCATTCAACTGTGACATGTCGCAAACTTTTACCACCGTTTGTGTTTAATGTGACGACCACCACTCTTGATGATTGCCCGGCCGTGGCGAGGTCGGAAACCGTGCACACCTTACGAGAAGAAATTCGATGTTTCAGAAGCCCAAATGCACAGTAGTACATTAGGCTGATTTCAGAACTCTTCACTGGGACGTCGCAGAAGGGTTAGTGTGAATTCCGCTCCTAGCTTCTATCCGTCTGTAGAATGCCAGCGATGATTTGGCTGTGTGACTGAACGTTTTGTCATGTTGGGGCTACACATGATTGGTACCCGCTCCATACTTATGGGGATTTAATTGTTGCAAATTTCGATCAAAACATTTTTCCGATAATAAGCAGCATTGATTTGCACATTGTTGGCATTGCGACGTAGCTTTAATTTTCTCCTGTAACAAAAGCCAGCCACAACCATGAAACCTCACGGATAACTTTCGGTGCACTGACCAACAACATCGCTTCGTCCTTTTGCACGGACACTTCTGTACTTAAGTACTCGAACATTTCCTCAATAGGTTCGATAGGTCAACGCCTCATCTACCGTGACTATAAACTTCCATCGATTTCCCGCCAGATGCCGAACGTACAGTTTTCTGCAGTTGGTTTTACGTTCCACGATTGGGCTTTCTTTCAGAGTATGAACATTCCCCTTAAGGACCACCTTCAGACGTAACTTTTGGTGGATGGTTGTTTGGGACACACCAAATCCGTATTTGTGGCACTGTTTAACCATCCCGGAACAACTGAAGAATGCATCAGAAAGTTTTATAATGTAACCCTCCCAGTATCGATTCACTTTTTACGCCATTACACTTCGAAGAACATGATTACTCGCCTATCGACAGTACACGCACTACAGTGTCTGTGGTAGAAAATTCACGTGTCTGCGCTGCGCCCTACGATCACCTCTCAGAGTAATATATGTTTTGCGAATGGATCAACTTTTCGTTCAGAAGGGAAAAGATGGTAAAAAAAATGTATTTATGTCTACGTCTAAAGCGTCCTTTATCAGTCACATACTTAATATTCTCCAAGAATGAAGGTATATGCCAAAACACCTATACGATCAAGGTGCGGATATGATATCGTATATTTCTTCATGATAATATAAAAATAAATTTTAGGGTCACTATTTTCAAAGCAATAATATTATGGGTTTTCTGCTTGTCGAAATTACTAGCGTATAGTATAGCAATCGTTTAAAAATTTAACATATGTTCTGTTTCCGCTCTCTTTTACATCAAATCACAAGGGGGCATAGTTATTATTAGGAGATGTTTACGTTCTAGTAAGGGGCCCAACATCGCTCTTAAATAAACGTAGGAAATATATTTATCAAAGCTATTAATATTGTAAATCAGAAAATGTTATTATTATTTTTCAATTTCACATAATAATTAATAATTTCAGTAATTAAATTATCTTCGCCCATTTCATTTTTCATGTATTCTTATTATAAATGAAAAACTAAATTACAAAACATCCCAAGTTCACTTTTCTCGTATTTCCATTTTTCTGTACGTCGGTATCTGTGTTCCAAGAGCTATCCACTTCCATAAGTATTACATCATAATCCCTACTCAAAAACATTTTTAACACAAAATAATTTCAGCTGAATAGAATAACATACCAAGACCTTGGACTGGTTTTGTCCCTCCTGAAGAAATACTACGGCAGACTTGGGATATTACGCTATTCAGGTCTTCAATTTTGGAAAGCGGTCTGTGTAAAAGTTACCTTTACAAACATCTTATTAAAATTCTATATAAAATGAGTATTGTTTGTAAATGCGAGAGTAATTCAGAAAGTAATGCCTACACGGTGATACCTTTATTTGTGTTTGATAGATAGCACCGATACAAGTATCAGTGGAAAACTTGTAATGTCAGATACAAATGGTGGCATCATTTTTTAACATAGTCCCCATTACGGGCAACACACTTGCGCCAACACGAAACTTTCATGCAGTCGGCGAAGAATTGTGGTGGCTATTGGCTACACCATTGCCGAACTGCTGCTTCCACCTCCGCGTCACAACTGTAGCATTGGCCCTTAAAGTGATCCTTAAGTTTGGGGAAGACCCAAAAGTCGCAGGGCGCACGATCCGGGCTATAGGCAGGATGAGGTAGAATGTCCGTGAACCCTAGGCGCTGCAGTACTTCCTGATTTTTGTGGCTTGTGTGAGGACGACCATTATCGTGGTGCAGTATTGCCTGTTTATCTTTATGAGTTCTTTGCAATCTGGCCCGCAGTCATTTTACAGTGTCAACGTAGCGATCTGAGTTTATTGTCTGACCGGTTCGCAGAAATTCAGTATGCACGACCCCATCCTAATCCCAAAAGAAGGTCAACTACACTTTACCAGCAGATGGGACAACTTTGAATCTTTTGGCGGAGTAGAGGACGTGTGGCGGTACTCCATCGATTGAAACTTCGTAATGGTGTGTCCACGACAAATCACCACTAACAATTCTGCGAAGAAAGTCGTCACTTTCCTGTTCATATCGCAGGAGCAGCTGCTGACAGATTCTCTTCCTTGACTCTTTCATATCAGGCGTTAGTTGCCGTGGTACCCAACGAGCGCACATCTTCTTGTAACGCAGAAGGTCCTTAATGATGTGATTCACTGAACCAATGGAAATGGCGAACGCTGTTGCGATCTCGTGTTGCTTGATCCTGCGATTGTCCCGAATCAACTCGTTCACCTGATGTTAATGATCGTCATCAGAGGCCGTTGCGGGCCGTCCACAACGGTGCTGATCATGGAGATTTGATGCGACTGGATTTTGTGTTTTTCACAGTCCTTGCCCACCTCCGCACAGTGCTGACGTCAACACAGGCATCCCCGTAAACTGCAGTCATACGGCGATGAATGATGCTGGGCGCAATGACAGCCCGCTGTTTCAACCGGACATCACTACTGGATGGCATGGATTGCTCCATTACTCTGGAACGAGAAGAGATAGGAAGGTGAAACAAGTGACATTCTATCGCTTAAACATGATTGCATTAATGATAAACAGTTCAGAATGTTTGTAGTACTATTGGTCAAGTAGTGGGATTGAAGGCATTACTTTCTGAATACACCTCGTATAATATATAATGTTCTTTAAAGGTGCACTTAAGTTGTCCCGTTACATATTTCTTTTGTTCCAAATTACATTAAATTCGTAAGATTCTATATTGTTCTTGCAGGTCAGTACAACTCGTGCGACGTGAAGGGACTGGCGTGCATTGCACATTCGAAAGGTACGATTTCTTACTTCAAATTGGAATATTATTGTTTTAAGCATTACGTGGAAGCAAGGAATAATTGGTCTAAGTATGTGCTTCTGTTATGTATAGTAAACTCCTACTGGATTACATTTGATATAAATATCCAAAACTATCCTGGTATTATGATATATAGTGATGGTATTATGTACAAATTTCGTGAAAAAATCGATTGTGCCAGCGTTACAGTTAGTAGCCTGTGTTTCTTAAATGGCGATCCCACTTCAACGTAACTGCATGTACATTAATTTAATATTGGGAAAACAATTAGGCAGCTCTACATGTACAATGAAAGATGAAACCTGAAAGAGAAATCAGGAAACCCTACATCATTTGTGTTTAGTGAAAGTTGAAGATGTCATTTTAACTGAATTGTTATGAGTTTGACCAAGTACATCAGTTTCGCCTGTGATTCCAAATATACTTAAAGTAAGAGTTTATTAGAAGCAAATTATTTCTTGGTTGCATTACACTCCAAATATTGTTTGTTTAGTTTTATGAAAACACAATAATTGCATCGTTGAGTGAAACAGAATACTGTTTGTTTTAAAATTTGAACTAACACCTGAGGCAGTTAAATCTTAATTTCAATGTGAAAATAGTTAGTATCGTTCACATAATTGAATACAAGCACCGTTAATGATTAATGGACTACAACTTTTTATAAAGATACTACTGTAAATGAATATCGAAGAAATAGTAATATATCTTCAATCAGAATTTATTGATCAATATTGTCTTTAATGTATTTTCTGATATGTTATTACTTTTGCATGTGCTTTTATAAAACTCTTCTCGTTATAGTAAAATAAGTCAGTTTCATAAGTGTTTTCCATTAGTATTCTGTTTTTATGGACCAGGTTGTCAAATTTAACTTGTTTATAAAATAACTATATTTTATTAAAACTAGTGTATTTAGTAACCAAATCGAACTCTCAAATAGGTACGAAATCCTAGCCGACTCGAGTAATAATAATGATATTAATAATGAAATTGATGTAAGTAAGATGTGGGAGGCAATTCGTGAAACAATTAAGAGTGCAGCGAAGGAACGTGTAGGTGAGAAGAAACAACAGAAAAACAAACCTTGGTTTGATGAAGAATGCATTAAACTTCATGAGGAACGAAAACAAGCAAGGCATCGATGGCTAAGTAATAAAAGCGAAACAAATACCAACCACTACAGTAACGCGAAACGAAACGCCACACTGGGGTTCAGAAACAAAAATCGAGAATATCTGACGCAGAAGATTCAGGAGATTGAGGAAAACGGGAAGACAAATAACATACGGGATCTATACAAAGGGGTAAACTCGTTAAGAAAAGGTTACCAGTCGAGGTTAGGAATGATTAGAAATGAACGTAGAGATCTTCAGGCGAATCCGACTAAAATTGTGGATGTGTGGAAAAGTTATTTCGACAAACTTCTTAATGTACACAGCGGGGAACAAACAGAGGAATTTGAAATCTACACCGCAGAACCGTGGATTTCCGAACCTAGCGAGATCGAGATCGAAATGTCGGTTAAGAAATTGAAAAATTTCAAATCACCAGGAATAGACAATATTCCAGCCGAATTAATTAAAACAGGAGGAACGGCACTAATAAAGGAACTACATAAATTGATAAGTGTTATATGGAGAAAGGAGGAGCTCCCAAAGGAATGGAAAACATCAATAATTGTTCCGATTTACAAAAAAGGCGATAAGTCGGAATGCAATAATTACCGCGGAATCTCGTTACTTCCAACTTGTTACAAGGTATTAAGTAATATTCTGTTAACACGGCTAAATGTATACTTAGATGAAATAATTGGACATCACCAATGTGGATTTAGAAGAAATAGATCCACTTTGGAACAGATTTTCGCCTTGAGACAAATTTTGGAGAAGAAATGGGAATACAATGGGACGGTTCATCAGCTATTCATTGATTTTTAGAAAGCATATGATTCTATCAAAAGGGAAAAGTTATACAGTATCCTGATACGATTTGGAATACCGAAAAAATTGGTCCAACTAGTGAAGATGAGTCTCAGCGACCCCATAAGCAGAGTACGGATGGGTAATAAAATATGTCAGATAGTTTCAAGATTCGCAACGGATTGAAACAA
>JAGDQP010000812.1:83174-141789 GCA_022664845.1 Lepisma saccharinum
GCGATGAGATAGGTCTACAGGTAAACATAGATAAAACAAAATACATGGTAACAAGCCGAAGCACAGGGAATGAAGGAATTAAAAACATAAGAATTAGGGATGAGGTCATAGGGAAAGTAAACAAATTTAAATACTTGGGAGCATACGTAACAAGCAAAAATGAGGTCACGGAAGAAATAAAAAGTCGCTTAGTATCGGGGGATGCATGTTTCTACTCAGTCCAAAAACTTCTAACATCGCGATTAATATCAAGGAAATTGAAATTAAAAATATACAGAACGGTTATTCTGCCGGTAATACTTTACGGTTGCGAAAGTTGGAGTACGACCCTAGCAGATGAACATAAATTGCGTGTATTTGAAAATAAGGTTTTGAGAAAGATATATGGACCGAAACGGGACGAGATGACTGGAGAGTGGAGGAGACTGCATAATGAAGAACTTCACGGACTGTACGATTCACCAGATGTTGTAAAAATAATGAAATCGAGACGACTAAGGTGGGCAGGGTATGTAGCTCGGATGGGGAAAATCGAAGATTATATTCTATCCTGGTAGGAAGGCCCGATGGAAAGAGGCCATTGGAAAGACCGAAACGTCGTTGGTAGGACAATATTAGAAGAGATCTTCAAGAAGTAGGTGTTCGTGATGAAAACTGGCTTGATACTGCCCAGGATAGAATCCAATGGCGAACGTTTGTTACTGCGGCGATGAACTTGCGAGTGCCATAAGCCATAGAGTTAGTTAGTTTAGTGTATTTAGTAGGATTTGTCAAGGTACCCAATTCAAATAGAGATTGTGTAAGAGATTTTTAACGCCGTTTGCCAAATTTAGAGGATCGACAATTTAGATATTGTGCTAAGTATCCAGTTTTGACCAATTTACTAATACCCACGCGTACGGATACACACACCTTCTAATAAGAATTACATCATTAACAGTGACGACTATGATAGTGCTAAAATTCTTATGTATTCACTATCTATAGTCTAGAGTGCTAATGTACAAGGAGGAGCCAATGTCTGGATTTCACTTGTAGATTTTGAGCATACTTTGTATGGTAGTAGTTTATCCTATAGCTATTAATATGAAGACAATGACGCACAACGGTCAGTTGCGAGATATCAGCCTGAATGGTTGGAGCAGAAGCGTATGCAGCAGACAAAAGGAGAGTGTAGTTAAGTGTAAATGTTTATCAGCTTTTTTCTACCAGAATGTGTATTTCATGCGTTACATAAGAAAAGAATGTCAATGAAGGAAAATATAACTGTAAAACATGTTATTATTCAAACGACGATCGTCTTCAATCGTTAACAATTTTGTGCGGATAAACGTAATTAACGAAAGTAGTTACATATACTATAGTGTTGACCTGATGATAAGAAAAACAATTCATTAATGCGAAAGATAGGCGAAACATTGCAAGAGAATGTGGGCGAGGAGGATTTGCTGTGTCGAGAGTAGACCCCCTTTTGAAATCACATTGTGCATATTGTTCTTAGTTTTGCTGGTAATTTGCATTAAATAAATTCATTTATTTTTCTCCATGTACATTTTTGTGGCATACATATACCGGCAAATATACAAGGGGCGTAATGTATTTGAAGACTTATGTGCGTTCAAAATAAAACAACTATTTGATGAAGTTCGAAGTATATTATGGTCAAAATGGGTACTAATGTGCAACAGTAGTTCAATTACATGTTCATTCGATAAAGTCGCCTTCGGCTGCAATGACGGCTTCAATACGGGAACAAAAGCAGAGTAATGTTGAAAGAAAGTGGTCCCTATTCATTTCGGAGCTTGCCCGGAAAATGGCCGTCTGCAGAATAGCAGTGCTGCTTTGAGAATGTTTACTAGTCTCAATTTAAAAACGTTAGACACATATTAGTCCATAGAATTTAAATTGAGTGAGTTCGGACGTCACATGATCAAGGATAATTTATAACAGCCATTGTTGGGTACCATGAGTAGTGTAGACAGATGGTGGGTCTTGTCCAAACACGTACGGTCTTCTATGGCTAAGATCCTCTATCCATGGTTTAAAACTGCTTTAGCGCCTCAATGAAGGCATAGTAATAACACGAAGACATTGCTGAAAGAAATGCGGTGACATGGCATATTCCTCATCACTCATAGTTTCAAAGATCATCGTTGTTGCTGGAAACCAGATATGCATAACCCTGGGATCATCTGAAGAAACTGCACATAACTATCGATCATTTCGTCTGTATAAAATTTGGTTCTGACTGAAGATTTGGTTCATCAGAGAAAAACAGAACATCCTATAGTCATCTTGGTTCTTCATCTTCTTCAGCTTTGCATGAAGCAGGAGAGTTTCCTATGTTATCGCAAACATGATGAGACCTCTCCTAATTGCACGTTACTTTCATCGCAGGTCCTCGTGCACCACACATCTGATTGTGCCCTATAAAACATAGATACCCATCATGATTATGAAATTTCAAGTGTATTCATCAATAATGTTCTCCATATGCTGTATAAACTTTAGTGTAACAGTGTCCGAAGGTTGAAAAGACTTTTTCGTTTCGACACAGAAGTCACATTCTAACTTCCAACTCTTCTCGTACATCATGTACAAATAAATTGGCAGCTTTCTGAAACGTTGCAATCTCCAAACTGCCGTGTTCTGCGCAGACGACAAGAACCAGAGAGCTCCTCTTCATCTGATGCGTCAGGATACATTTGGCCATGATGCACTTAGAACGATAACGTATATGCATTCGTTGCAAGGGAGCTATGGAGTTCACATCTCATGTCCTCAAATATTTTAGCACCCTGTATATGTGCGAAATTATTTTAAAAATTAGCCACATTTCATGAAACACTTTTTCCGCACAAACATTTCGACAGAATCGTCCTTGAAATAACATGTTTTACAGTTATATTTTCCTTCATTTCCTATTTTTACTACAGCAATGAAATCTAATTCTCGAAGAGCGATAAAAGTTTGCACTTAACGAGACTCGAACCTGCGACCTCTCGTTCGTCGACCAAGCCGCTCTTCCGCTTCAGAGACTGGAGTTAATAATAACAGAGAATATGTTAAGGCACACGAAAATTACGAAGAGCTTCGAAAAATAGAATCATAAATGTCAGCAAAGAAGCAGCATCAGTAACCGCTGCAATGAACATGAACTTGCCAATCCCTAAAAGACATTCGAAGCAGGTTCCTTAGAAGTGGCATTGATATTATACTGATTGGTTGGAATATCTCAACTCAATTATTCTTTGAAATTTCAGTTCAGTTTATGAGACCGATGTTTAAATCTCAATATTTTTCGAGATTAGTCTCTGTTATTGCAGACCATTCTCCGCAATTTGCATAAGTGAGTTAAAAATTCAATACTATTTGCAGACGAGCTCCACAAAATAAAAGTATTTTTAAATATATTTCAGATTTGTTTCCTAAAATCTACAAAAGCCTTATTGTGTAACATCTAGGACCTTACACATTTCCAGAACTTATACAATTTACGAGAGAATACATTTTGTACATTCTGAAGACAAAGAAAAGTATCTCATTATAATGTATTTGTCATTCGTTTCCTTATTTCCCCTGCCGAACAATAGGTTTCAGAAAAGAGTGAGTTTCTGCCATTTACTTCCTGGCTCTTATTTTGCACTCAATAGAACTATTGGCGCATATAATCTATACTATTAGGTACCTTTACGCCAATCTTAGATTAAGAGATGTTTGACACATTTCAAACTTGCTATTTACATATCCAGAATCAATTGGCTCATATGATATAATATATTTCAGTAATCTTAGAAAAGTAGGAAACCAAGAGAAAATTTTAAGTGTGATACATAGTCACGTTATTTTATGTTAAAGAAGTATTTTGTTAAATATATGATATTTCTTATGCACTTTCCATGCTTCTAGAAAGTGCGGGTGAAGCGTATTATACTTACAATAATTCATTCGTTTCAGCGAAATGTCTTCAGAAAGCTTGCAAATGCCTTGCAGGATGTGATGAATTTAATTTCGATACAGAATTACTAGCTGCAGGCAGGTAAGGATTCTTTGAAAGAACGTTTTAAATGTGTATAAAGTTCATTAAGAAATAAAGCAACATTTTTTTGAATCTCATAAGATTGTTTCTGTTATCTAAAGAAAACAAGAACGTTTACATTCTTCTCAAGATACACAAATCTGTAACATTAAGGTCACCTTCAGGCTGAAACCCGAAAACGAGAGAAACATTCATTCACACGTTAATAGCTGAAAAATACTTACATGCAAATCAAAAGAGTATTCTAAATATTCTACAGTTTACGAGATCCGTTTAAGAAGTTCGGGAGTTCGCGCTGAAGCTGGCGTTCTCACCAATTACACGCTGTACATTGCTTTGATTGTCAGCTGGTACGAACGGCTCTGGTATCGGCATATTGTTGTAAAGAAAGTGTCTTTAGAACAAATCCTGCATTTTAATGTTTGTTTCGCAAAGTTTATTTTAAATCAACATAAATTATTGCCAAATGTTCGCACCTTTGAATTTCTAAGTACAGCCCCCCTTCACAATATTCATCCTCTGTGAAGGGTTCTTTATTAGTTTTATAGTTCTTTGATTGTGCCACCAGGACGAGATTTGTGCTTCAGAATCCATGGGTACTAGCAACATGTATCTTTCTACAGAGGGACTGTAAACGAAAAGAAAATTAACTATGTCAGCAAGTTCTTCACATATAAACCTACAGAGAAAAAAAATGTTTCTACGAGAACTTATTTTCTTCGCCTACCACAAGCTCAATTAATGACGATTAATTCCTCTCACCCTAACAATGCATGTGAGAATATTTATGAAAAATGAAAATGATATTCACCAGTGGCATCAATTTTAGGTCTTCATAACCACATTCGACTTCATGATCCATACCATACTTATTTAGATACAAGGGAGGTGACAATCTTTGTCACAACGTAACCAAGGAATGTTTCTTTCTTCCGTGAATAGCTTTGGAATAACATTAATTGGAAGGTTTTTATCAAGATTTGCTTCATTTTTTCTAGTCACTTTCTTCATCTGTTGGAAAAATGAAACAAATTAACCAAAATTTCTTAATTTTACGATCGAAAATGCAATACTTGGAAATTTTCTGAACACTGTACACGAATCAGAATGACGTTCTGAATACCTAGAAAAAATGTTTCTTTCAATAAATAGGAAACATTTTGAACAGTTTTTGTTCATTTTTGGATTAATTTTCTTGTTTTAACTACCAATTCACTTATCGTCTTGACTTCACACGGGACTCTTGCAATTTATATTAGGTTTTATTATTCCTAAGACGTATATCTACCCTTAAGAAAACACAAAATATTAAGGTGGGTAGTATTTCTTTATTGCTACTGAATAGTCAACACCGGTACTAGTAGAAGCAATTGAAATATGAATTAAAATCTGATTTCTCGTAATCCTACAGTAACCTAGAAACAACCTCATATGGCTCATCAAATTAATCATCATTTTACTTTCTTGTTAAGCTAATATGATTATACTTAGGTACACTTCATTTCATTGAATTTTAAGACCTTTAGACAACTTTGGATCAGGCCGGATGGATGATGTAGAGGTGAACTGATAGAATGAAGAAAGTCTGAGAAACGGAAGAACTCGTTATATATATCAAGATATAATATATATATCACATTCTGCCGTTTTCCACCCTCTGCTGGATGAAAGCCTCTCCTTTCCTTTCCACATATCACCATCTGCCTCTATCCTATGTAGCTCCTGAAAGACCCTTGATTTCATATACCCATCTTAAATTTGGACGTTATCTCGATCGTTTCTTTTCTCTAGGAATCCAATGTAGTACATTTGTCGTCCATCTTTCATTTTTTTGTCTAGCTATGTGACCGGCCCATCTACCCTTCAATTCTTTCGCAATTTAGATTACATTCTCTACCTTTTGTTTGTGCACGAATCCATTCATTTGTCCTCCTATCCTATCCTAGTTATTCCTAGCATGTATCTCTTTGTGTGACTCTTAACATTTGAGTCGTTTGCGAATTCATTGTTCAAGTTTTACAGCCGTACATAATTACGCTTAAGACCCACTGATTATAAACTTTACGCTTGAGACACATTAGTAATTTACTTTTGAAAATAAAGTGTAGTCTTCCAAACGAACTCCACGGCATTTTACATCTTCTATATATTTCATTCATGAACTTGGCATTCGAAGTTTTGAGCTGGCCTAGGAAAACATACTTACAACTATTTATATTGTCTCACCGCTAATCTTTATTTCCTTCTTTGCAGAATTTCGATTATACATACCTTTTGTTTTACTTAAATTCACTTTAAACCTATTTTTCAAATTTCATTATTAAGTTATTTTATTCTTGTTTGTAGTTCTTCTGCACTTGAAGCAAACAGGACTATATCATCAGTGAACAGTAAGTGTGAAGATATTCGCCATTATTTTTTATTCCAACTTCATCCCAGTTTAAATTTTGGAACTCTTTCTCCAAGACCGCAACAAACAGTTTTGCAGTAACTGAATCTTCTTGCCTTACCCCTTTTCCAACTTTAAATTTTTCACTTTCCTGATGAAGTCTAATGACAGATGTGGAAGCCGTGTAAATGTTTCGCAGTAACTTGATGAATGCACTTACGATGCCTTGATGTTCAAGTTAGTTAAGCAATACTGCCAAGAAGACCGAATGGAAAGCTTTTTTCAAAATCTATGAATCCCAAACACAGTGGAAGCTCATATTATTTAGTCCTTTCCTTAACTTCGTTCAACACTTGCATGTGGTACATTATGCTTAATCCACGACAAAATGGGTTATTGCCTTCCCTGGTTAAGGTCTAAGGCTCCTTCAATAAGATTCAAAATAACTTTGGTGAACATTTTGTATAGAACTGACAGTAAACCAATTGGTCTGCAGTTCTGGACGCGCTCTTTCTTGTACAACAAAATTATAACAGCATTATTCCAAAATTGGCGGTATTTCTCTCTTCCCCAGGCACATTGAGAATAATTCAGCAAGATCCCCTTTCATATTTTTAACTCCCCATTTAAACATGTCTGCCGTGAGTTCATTTCATTCTTCATCCCTCGAGGTACTCTTTCCAATTCTTTCATTACGTGTGAGACATCTAGATAATTTTCTTCTGAATCGTCATTTCCTAGTTCTTCTTCGAAGTAGTAAAATTCTCTGTAGAAATTTTCAAATATTTTTTTATAATTACTTGCTGATTTCGTGTTAGGGTCGCGTCTGGTCTCTTAACTGCAATTATTTGCTTTTTCCTTACCATGAGCTTCTGTTTGGATATATATGTTAGGAAAAGAACGTTCCTAATGTACATATGTTAGGAAAAGAACATGCTTTGTCCATCGTTTGCTAAACTGAAATAAAAATGTCATCTGTTTGCCTTCGGAACGGTCTTTTTACAAAATTAAAATGCAAGAAGGGAATGTACTATCTTTCAAGAAAGTAAATCCCACTTGTTGGAGGCGCTGGAATAGAATTTTCCAACTATGAAAAAATTCGCAATGCACATGCACACGTGTAGTGCACATGGAAACTTTCAACTACTTGTACTCAGATTCTTTGATAGATATGTTTTGATTGTATATTCCAAAATACTTCTCATACATAGCAGACATTGTAATAAATGACAATATAGGTACAAGACAATCCTATTCGATAATAATAAAACAGAAACATACTCAGTACGTAAAAATTAACGGGTAAGAGAAATGAGAAAAAACATTTTCACTGCATTTACCGTAGTAGTTAGCGAGTTAACTTTCTACGCAGAAGGTTGTGAGCTCGAATCCCCGCATTTCTTTTTACTTTTTTTTAAGCGAACACACTTAGAACATCACCTTTGTTCTTCACCCATAACTAACCATTCTATTTGTAACTGCAGTGAAATATACTTTTAGTTTGTAAATTAACAGCATTAAACTCGATAATGTTATTCATAATGTTTCGAAGTTTTTAGAAAAATTCAAATTAGTCTTAGTGATTCTATATTACGGTCAATCATGTATTATTATTTTTTATTTATGAAACATCAGTTTAAGGCAGCAGAAAAAAAAACAACGATAATACACAGTAACCCAGCCTAACCCGTAAGTTGAATAAAATGCAAACGCATTTTACAACGAGGAGGAGAAGCACACAACTCGTTCTCTCCATCGCGTCTTCCAAATCAATTTTGACAATTTCTTACTAGGTGGCTCTGTCTTTAGCATAGATTTTCACTCGTTCGAAGAACAAAAGCAATCTAGGTTCGAATTTTTTGAATCGAGAGTAGCTTCGAATTATCATTTTTGTATTTCGTTTCTGTGTCATTCCTTTTGGCGTTATAATGTTGAATGGTTTTACATTTTCATTTCATTTTGTGTATTTTATTTTTGTTTCCTGTTGCTAGAGGTAAAAATCAGCAATTTTTTTCCCTGACAATTAACAATATATGAAACAGGAAACTCTCACATGTCCAGCATATTTCTCAAGTTTTCAACAAAACTTGTGTATTAAGCCCGTGAATCAGTTGCGGGACTACCTGTTAAGAGCAGGTTTATTGGGCGTAAACTTCGGAATTGCTTAACTACGAAGATACTCTTAAACACAACGTGCACATCATTTATAATAGAACATATTTTATTAGAAATGGACGACGCTAAAGCAATGCAGTAAGACATATTTATTTCGGCAATGCGAACATGAAGGAAAGATATCATGTAATGAAAAATTAACAGGATATATTTGTACGATGATGTATTTCTCAATTTTGATATATTTATTCTAAATTTCGAAAGAAATTGTTTAAAAGAAAATACAAGTTTATAGTTTTAGGTCCCCTAACCCACTTTACGTATAAACGTGGATTATAGAATTAAAATTTTATTTAAGTCCTTCAGGCAATTTTGGTTCAAGCTATATGTAATATATAAGAGCATTACAAATACAGCGTTTGCCTGAGAAATTTGACCAGAATTCTGATTAAGCCTTAGCATACAAATGTTAGCTTCTTCGAATACGAACTTTACTTGAATTAAAAAAAAACTGAAAGAGTTTTGCAATTTTGAAAGAATTAAAGAACTAAATACATTTTTAACAGTAATATTTGCATTTTAGCTTCTTAATAGCAATCCAGAAAATGAGTTAGAAACTAATTTTAAATTTCAGCAAGAAATCTTTTATATAGCTTGAGCGATGGGAAACAAATTACAAGTAAAAGTAGTGACAAAACTCCTTATGCACTGTTCATTTACCCTTTGTGTTTGTTCCATGTATATAGAAGTCACATTCTTGAATGACATAGTTATAAATGAATTCATGAAAGTCGAGTATTTTTAATATTGCGTACTAAACACACAAGTTGATATAAGTGGTTTTGAGTCAGCGATTCCTCCATAATTTTCATTTTGGGTGGGGGTGTAAAGTAAAACTTAAGAGAGTGAAAGTGAAGTTTTGCACGGTTTCTACTGATTTTTGGCCGAGAATTTGCAATGTGACCCTTCCACGGATAGGGGAGTCTGGCGGAATCAGTGTTCGGAGTTCACGTTAAACTGTAGATCTCGTCCTTGGTACGTCCTCTCTATCCGACTGGAGACAATGACAACCGCCATCGGTTTACCCTGCCCAGGAACTTTCGGGTCAGCACGTGCTCTCAAGCAGTACATACATAATTATATTTATTGTAAATTTGTCGTTTTTGCCTTTCTTTACTCCCAGATTATATATATAATTCACAGACATATTCAATTCACTACTCGATGAGGCCTCTCCCGTAGGAAAGAATTTGCCTGCTGCTCCCGCGCTAACCAGACGTGATGGGAGAGGAGAACCGATTATCTCAACTGTGATCGAAACTGCCTTTTATTCAGGGCACTCCCCAATTGCATCACGATGCTGGATGGGCACCGTTCCAGACCTTCGTGCTTTGAAAAAAAAAATCCTTGGCAGAGCCGGGAATCGAACCCGTAACCCCATGATCAGTAGTCGGAGTGTGTGTATATGAGTGTGGAAAAATAAATGTGAGAAATAATTTTAAAGTATACTTTCTTTTTTAAACTGCAGTCCAGTGATCGATTTATGCACTTTATGAAGAGGGGAAAGAATAAATCAAACACGTTAGAATGCCGTATTTGGCGCCTTTGTCTAGGGGAAGATTTCGAAACTCAAAGCTAGGGACGATATTTCCGAAGAGGGAGAAATCGCAACCATTCGCCCTACAAATCGAACACTAAACTGCACTATAATATAAAAAGCAGGATAATTTTATAACACCTAAAGTCTAGGTTGCTCTCAGAAAAATCTTTGGTAAACTTTATTTTTATATGGGCCAGTCTAGTAACGTTGGACTGCGAACCGTCACGATTCTCCTTTAGCTATTAAAATGCACACCCATACCGGGACTCGAACCCGGGACCTTCGAGCAGATGGCCTACCGCCGCAGACCACTAGGCCACCCGGTCGGCTCTAGGTAGCTTTAAATTCAGCTATAATAAAACACGTGACTATAAAGAAACTTAGTACTCGCCTTTAACATGCTATTAACGATATTTATAAAAAGTGCGTTATGAATTTGGGATTACGTCTGTAGAATTTTACACCATATCAGAGCCACTTTATATTTTATAAATCGAATTTAGATTGTCTAGATCTTTGATAACTGAATAATTTTCTGAAAGTTGTGTGTGGTTTTGAAAAGCAAGTTATTTGATTCTTGAAATGTATTTTATTTTAAAAGTCATCTGCTACATCTGACGCACATTGGAATTTTTTAATGAAAATGTTTCGGGTTATGTTCATCTTGGTTTTCAGAATTCACTTTTTAAAAATACTTAACAAATCTAAGCGCTGTTTATAGACTCTAGATAAGAATCCTAACGATTTTTCATATAAAGACGTTTTGGACTATGGCCATGTTGGATATGTAATTCAAGATTATTTTTTCATAGTCGAACTCAGGGACCACTGAAATTTTAAAATATGAAATGTCATGAAATCAAATATTTTAAAATTTGTTTTCTCAAGTTTCCACCGTGAGGGACTTCCGATACGTAATTTTTCAGTTCAGTATTATACTCAGTGACCATAGGAGCCCTGAAATACGAAATTTAAAGAAAATTAAATGGGATTTTAAAATTAAAATGCATCGTGTTGCTCCCGTTTTAATTTCGGGAAATTATTTATTTTTATTTAAATATCGATTGGAGTTCCTATATATTGAATTGCACTAAAAGTGGGCAGGTTTCAAAATAGGCACTGTTTTTCCTAGGCATGCTTTCGGGTGAGCTTTGCCCCCTTGGGTTTTCAACAGCCCCCCGAAAGAATTAGTTTCAATACTTGTATTACTCATGCGTATTCTGAAATACGAATATAATAGCACTTTCTATAAATACTGTTTATGTTAGTTTGAGGATAACTAAAAGAATACGACACATTTTAAAGTACAATTATTGTTATTTTATATTTTTAGCACATGGTACTCAATATGCATTATTTATAACTTTCGTAAGACTTGGTTTATCCCCCTTCCCCGAGCAAAATCTTCTGAAAGAAACACTGGCCACACCGTTTATAATATAATTGAAGGCAAAATTTTGATCTGCGTAATTCAATCATTTCAACTTCCGAAACGATTCTAGCATATTTTGGAATTCCCAGAATTGAAATTTCACTTCAATCAGATACTTGCAAATTGAAGTTTTGATCTGGTTTCATCTTACATTTTTGGATAGATATTTCTTAGCTTCACGCTGGAATCAGAGTTTACGGTGATTCATTGAGTACTGGAATCGTAGAGTAAAGGAAAAACATTCGCTTGCAGCGCGAAGGGTACGCGGTTCGAGACTTACTCAAGTTAATATCCTCTTTTTACTTTTTCTCTAGTAATGTGGAAAGTTTATGTTCTACTAAATGCTTTCTACATGTAAATGAATGTTAGTGTTATGCAACTTTTTGTTTTCTCCTTTATACGGTGTATTCTTCTTTCTGCTTCATTTATTTAAAATATAAGCCAATTTATACGTTTAGCAGATTTTTGTGTTTATCTTTACATCTTTACAGTATGAAAAAATGAATATGTAAACAGTTGCATAACATTTACAGATATGATGATAATAATAATAATAATAATACTTATTATTATTCAGGAAGTGCAATGCGCTTAATTTAAATAAATGAAGCAAAAATGAAGAATACGAATTAAAGAGCAAAAACCTACACAGTACTGGCATAAAGCATACTGTAACACAACATTTACTAGAGGAAAAGAGAAATGGAAGATGATAAGGACTCGAACCGCGAACCTATCGCATGACAAGCGAACACTCTTCCATTAATACTCTGCGCCACGAAGAGTAATTGCAGAACAACGCGTTTCGGAGATATCTTTCTCAGAGATTTCAGCCTTTTGTCCCCACTAGTGGAGAAACTATAAGGCACCATCATCATCACCTAAAATTTACATGTTGCACACTACTTTTTAAGCCCTTTCATAGGAACCGGGTCTCATCCAGAAGCACTGTGGCAATTAAACTTTGTAGTCAGGGGATAAAACATAAGCACGGATTTCAATAGGATATATATATATATATATATATGAGAGAGAGAGAGAGAGGAGAGGAGGGAAGATGTGCAGTCCAATTTCCAAATGGGATTTCTAAATCAATCATACCAAATCATTCTGATGAAGCTACTTTAAAAACATCACAAAACAAATGGCTTCTTAGCTGCTGGTGGAAGTTCATAATACCCTTGTCACTTCCATGAAAATAGGTTAAATTTCGACCAAATAAAAATGTTCCGATTTTCTATCTTATCTTGATCGAAACTTCTTCTGGAGACAAAATATTTATCCCTGGGAGGGACGAAAAGTAATTTGTCAAGGTAGGAATCTTTTCTGCCAGGGGGGGGATCCTGGGGATCCCCCTGCTAATTCGCACACTGCCAAGAAGTAGGAATATCAGATTCGGGTACCTTACTGCTAAGAAACTTAGCACACGTTGGAGGAAAAAACTCTTAACAGGAAATCTCTCCTGAAGTTCAAAATTTTGCTACATTTGTATTAACGTTATGGCTAAACTGCAAGTAGCAAATAGAACGCGGAAACTATTTCCAAATTACATTTTAAAATAAGATCTTAATAGTATCTTTCAAAGAAAATATATTTTACAATGTGTTCTATATGTATTAAAAATAATTTGAAAATCTCCTGAAATTCAACACTTGGCAACATATTTTAATAAGCATTAGAAAGCAATTTTAATACAGAGAAAGGTGATTGTGTTGGAATAATTTTGAAAATAACCTTAACAATTATTTCATAGTTTTGTTTTTAGAAAATGTATAATTTGATACTTTTTTTTAAAATCTTACTTGGTGTTTTGTAAAGAAATAAACGTGTTTTCTAAAATAATTTGATGTATCTGTTTTTATCTACTTAGAAACAGTTTTCATTATTTATTTGTTACTAAAGTATGATAATTATAACGGTAGGTTATATTTCATAGATGAAGTATTTTGTCGGAAAGTAATAGCATTGCACTGAAATAATACAAAAAGTCCGATTTGTCAATTTTGCAGTAGTGGACTAGTGGTTCGTATAGCTGCCAAAAATGCTTGTTTAAAATTTAGAGTATCTCCTATTTTTGCAAAATTCATGACGTTTATATATTACCGTAATTTTCTGATTGTAAAGGAAGTCTAAACGAGGTTAACGCTTTATAACTGTTATAGTTCATCTATGATCTTGACAGGAAGGTAGGCAATTTTACAAGGTTCAACCGGTGAGCTGTCTGATAACAGCTTAGAGAGTGTATTTCTGACAGTAAAACTCAAACGCACATGAAGTATACAAGCTGACGTAACTCACATGATCCCTTTCAGTTCAAATGACGGCTGGTGCATCTTTATCTACACGAATTTATTGAAAGTTCTCAATAATATACAGTTTGGAAAATAATATCAACGGGACAAACGGTTTCGATGCCTCGACCTTCAGCGCGGAAAGCCAGCACCTAGACCACTACACTAGAGAGTCAGTGATTTTTCTTCTACTTTTCGAATATATCTAGTATTACTTGCTTACACACACACACACGTTCGCACTGTTCCATTTCTTATCTATTTCCTCTTCTATTTTTCCCGGCCTATTATAACACATTCAAACGTCTGTATCTTGTGAGAATTCTTTTGCAATATATCTCCTCTCCATTGCTGCCACAGTAACTTGAAAATTAAGCACTTAACATGCGATATGTTTGGCAGGAGCTTAATTTTCCATACGGAGATTAGTTTCCAACATTCTCGTCACTGCATGGGATATACTTTCTTGAAAGATAGTACATTGTCCCTATATTAGAAGCAAATCTCTACTTATATGTCCAGATTTATATTTTCTTATGAACTTCTAAAGTTTTATTCTGCAAAATCAATAAAATGGTCAAACCCCGTAATTTTTCTGTGGTTTTAAATATGAATATGTGGTTAATAATATTATACTATGAAATATTCTTCAGATCCTAGAGCACGCTTTTTAGTATCAACTAACTAACTCTATGGCTTATGGAGCTCGCAAGCTCATAGCCGCAGTAACAAACGTTCGCAATTGGATTTTATCCTGGTCAATATCAAGTCAGTTTTCATCACGAACACCTACTTCCCGAAGATTTCTTCTAATATTGTTCTCCCAACGACGTCTCGGTCTTCCCAATGGCCTCCTTCCATCCGACCTTCCAACCAGGATAGAAGATAATCTTCGTTTTTCCCCCATCCGAGCTACATGGCCTGCCCACCTTAGTCGTCGTGATTTCATTATTTTTACAATATCTGGTGAATCGTACAGTCCGAGGAGTTCTTCCTTATGCTGTCTCCTCCACTCTCCACTCATCCCGTCGCGTTTCGGCCCGTATATCTTTCTCAAAACCTTATTTTTAAATACACGTAATTTATGTTCATCTGCTTGGTTCGTACTCCAAGTTTCGTAACCGTAAAGTATTACCGGCAGAATAACCGTTCTCTATATTTTTAATTTCAATTTCCTTGATATTAATTGCGATGTTAGAAGTTTTTGAGCTGAATAGAAACATACTAAGCGACCTCGAAACATACTTCCTCGATACTAAGCGACTTTTTATTTCTTCCGTGACCTCATTTTTGCTTGTTACGTATGCCCCCAAGTATTTAAATTTGTTTACTTTCTCTATGACCTCATCCCTAATTCTTATGTTTTTATTTTCTTCATTTCCTGTGTTTCGGCTTATTATCATGTATATTGTTTTATCTATGTTTACCTGTACACCTATCTCATCGCACGCTTCTACTAAGGCATCAGTGTTGCTTTCTAGTGCATCTATATCGTCCCCTAATAAATCTATATCATCCGGGTATACAAACAGTTGATTCAAACCATTCAATGGTAGTCCTTTTTGTCCCTTTTAATTTTTAAAATCGCATATTCTAACGTAAAGTTAAACAGTAGTGGTGACAAGGCATCGCCTTGTTTCAATCCGTTGCGAATCTTGAAACTATCTGACATATTATTACCTATCCGTACTCTGCTTATGGCGTCGTTGAGACACATCTTCACTAGTTGAACCATTTGGAGTTCCACATCGTATCAGGATACTGTATAACTTTTCCCTTTTGATAGAATCATATGCTTTTTTTTAAATTAATGAATAGTTGATGAACCGTCCCGCTGAATTCCCATTTCTTCTCCAGAATTTGTCTCAAGGCAAAAATCTGGTCCAAAGTGGATCTATTTCTTCTAAATCCACATTGGTGATGTCCAATTATTTCATCTACGTATACACTTAGGCGTGTTAACAGAATATTACTTAATAACTTGTAACCGGTTGGAAGTAACGAGATTCCGCGGTAATTATTATAGTCCGATTTATCGCCTTTTTTTGTAAATCGGAACTATTATTGAGGTTTTCCATTGCTTTGGTAGCTCCTCCTTTCTCCATATAGCACTTATAAATTTATGTAGTTTCTTGATTAATGCCGTTCCTCCTCCTTTAATTAATTCAGCTGGAATATTGTCTATTCCAGGTGATTTGGAATTTTTCAGTTTCTTTACCGACATTTCGATCTCGATCTCGCTAGGTTCGGAAATCCACGATTCTGCGGTATGGATTTCAAATTCCTCTCTTTATTCCTCGTTGTGTACATTAAGAAGATTGTCGAAATAACTCTTCCATAGATCGACAATTTTAGTCGGATCAGCCTGAAGATCTTCTCGTTCATTTCTAATCATTCCTAACCTCGGCTGATAACCTTTTTTTAACGAGTTTACCCCTTTGTATGATCTCGTATGTTATTTGTCTTGCCGTTTTCCTCTATCTTCTGAATCTTCTGCGTCAGATATTCTGGCTTTTTGTTTCTGAACCCGAGTGTGGCGTTCCGTTTCGTGTTACTGTAGTGGTTGGTATTTGCTTCGTTTTTATTATTAGCCATCGTTGCCTGGCTTGTTTTCGTTCCTCATGAAGCTTAAGGCATTCTTCGTCAAATCAAGGTTTGTTTTTTCTGTTGTTTCTTCTCACCTACACGTTCCTTCGCTGCGCTCTTATTTGTTTCACGAATTGCCTCGCACATCGTACTTACATCAATTTCATTATTAATATCATCATTATTATTACTCGAGTCGGCTAGGATTTCGAACCTATTTGAGAGTTTGAGTTGGTAATCTGATTTTATGCTCGGATTATTTAATTGTTTCACTTCGAATTTCAGTTGTTTTGACGCCTTGCTTTTTCTGTTCGCGATGCGACCTTTCGCTTACTTTGGTGATCACTAAATGATGTTTGGTGTTATCTTCCGCTCCTCTGTACGACCTAACATCTATTATGTTGGTGTGTCTTCGTCTGTCTACTAATAGATGATCGATCTGGATGAGAGTTTTGCCGTCCGGAGATACCCATGTATATTTTTGTATGTCTTTGTTTAGTATCAACAATGCAAGTTAATGAACGTAACTTCTTTTTAAAATATTATACAAGGTTACTTATTTTAACTTTTTTATCCTTTACATCTGTACGTGATACAATAAACACCAAGTAATGTCATTAAATAAGTAATCTAATTCTTTGCACATAAACGTAGTCATACATATATAGCTACCAAGGTTACGATAGTTGTTTCACATTTATTTTATTATGTATGAAATGGTAAAATATTCACACTCGCATTATCATTAACCAAAATAAGTCAAAATAACCGTCATCCAGCAAGTTGATGTATTCACCAATTTAGTGTATCTAATTATTCAAATAGAACATAACTAAACAAAATAGATGAAGCCATTCCCGTTGATTGTACTTATTTCCTTACCTTGAAATCAAGACACATTTATTACACTACAGTAACATTATAGTAACTATCTCAGAAAATTGCGTATATGCGTTGGAAAGCAATTATAGTTTATATATAAATATATCTATTTTAATGCAGAATATGATGAGTGCTTTGCCCCGAGGTCGATGTAAGACTTCAAAATACTTAAACAAACTTGCCCGATGCTGGTTTTCCATTACGTTTTTACACATTGAACAGACGAACGGAACATTTCACTCCTCATTTAACGAGAAAGTGTTTTCATTTACAATTATTGAATTGCAATCACGGAGAGTGATTGTTAACGAAACATCCTCGCTTTTGAAAAAGTCTCACAAGGCTGCTAATCATGTATGTTATTCGTAATTTGTTACCACGAAGGTCATCGAAAGACGAAGTCTTTCTGTTAAGTTAATCGTGTTTAGATAAAATGACAACATTAAAAGACCTCTTAACTATTTTCAATAGCAGCATTAAAACAAAATGGGGTTGCAGCAATATATACAAGAAATTTTTGAACGTTGTTTTCTTGACGGGACGAAAAACACACTCTCTCGCAGTTCCCCGGTTAACGTAGAGATTAGAGCGCTAGAGGTAGCAGTTACAATTCCCACCAATGTTTAGTTCTTTTCTCTGTTCCATTCGTAAAAACATTACTTTCTTTCTTACTAATTATGAATAAATCCTCTCATTTGTTTACTTTATATTTCAAACGTTTTGTTGCGTCGTTTTAGTGTTCAAGAAATGAAAATGTCGGCACAATAGATGGATATTCGTCTAAAAACTATTACATTGCTTTTGGAAAGAGCTACCATAGATCTTATATTTCTTCGAGGGGAAATTTCTAATCCTGGAAACGAAAAACTTACGCTTTAAAGAGTGGACACTTTTTTCCTCTTGGAAAAAATTCGAAAGGAATGCTGGTCTTCCAAAGTTAGTGTGTAAACGAAGATGGAACCTAAACTAAAAGTTTACTCCTAAGCACTTACGTACGAAGTAAAGATAGAAGAACCCTGGACCCATTGATTGTAAGTCAAGAACCTTTATCCTAGGGAAATCGTAGTCCTATAATCGTCACGAGCTCTCAGACTATTTCATTGAGAGGTTTGAAACTTTTGGGAACTTTACTAGTGTACAAAATATAATACAAAGAGTTTGTTAGTTTATTAATATTTGTCCGTACTTTAATGTATTTGAAAGGTGCAAAAGTTGCGATTCACTCATTACGAACGCTCTTCATTTAAATAATATTTGAAATACTTACTATATATTTGATTTGGTCTAAAAATTTAAGGATGTACTAACATTATTATTCTGATTGCTATGTAATCTAAATGTGTTGAAACTCTGAAGATCTTTGACTATGAAATAAATTGTACTTATAATTTAACATTTAACGTTTCTCCTAGTATCAAAAATATGATTATGCATGTTTAAATTTGCTTTTCCAGCCACGAGTTCAAGGTAGTTGTATTACAAATGCCTGAATTCCCTAGGATGAGATTCAAACGTGACGTTATGTTTGGAGACCTCGAGATGCTTGGTAAGTTTAATTTTATCTATAGGGTATACCGGGGTAAATTCTCAACAAAATTCAAAGCTTTCTGTTTTAAACCCACTAAATATTTAAAATGTTACACCCTACGTTTTACCATCTCATGAGCAACATAGGAGTAGTCCATTTTAAAAGACTTCTTGTCCACAATAACGAAAAATTATCTATCGGCGATACTGACATTCGTTGTTTTGTAATACATTAGTAAGGTTTTACTAACCCAGAACGTTTGCAAAACCAATTAATTATGATTAGAAAATAAAGGATAAAATTTAAATAAAAATAAAATTTGCATGTATCTTATATTTTTCTATCTTCTTTTGGAAAAGAGTACATTATTGATGAACTAAAACTTCTATAACTATTTCTAAGATATTCTTAGACCCAAAATTAATTTAAACTCTCAGGCAGGACTACTATAAATAATGTATCATCCCTTAAAATATCAATAAAATTTGGACACATTCACGAAGGAACCGAATACCATGATTGATTCGAAAGAGCGTCCTCACACAGATACTGAAATAGTTCAAGTATAATCCCATATTACAAATTCACTCTTCCTCGCACAAACACTCAATACTACCTCATCTATTATTTATAGATCAACACGAATAGTAGTGTGTTACCTTGCAGCTGTACATTCACTTAAACGCTAGGCCAGACATAGATGGCAACAGACATACTACCTACGTTGCAGAATCTTGAGAAATAAGCTTAATACAAAGATTAAAACTATAGAATTGATTACTATTAAACTACAAGGAGACAAACTATAGAATACTGGGAAAATACATTGCGAGAAGTGACTGTAAATGATCCAATAGTTTTCAAATATTAACAAATATTTTGCAAATAAAAACAAGGTCATTTACAACGTACTACGAGAGACACAAGGACTAATAAGGTAATCCAAAGCGAAGGTAGAAACATTTTATGATTCACTAGTAGTACAATCTCGCCCATACTCTCATCATGTAGGCAAATATATAGAACACCACGTTAGAGCAACCGTCGATACCTCCGCTTGCATGACAAAAAATCCAGCCAGTAACACAGAGAGAAATCGAACGACAAATACGGCTACTGCCAAACAGAAAAACTCCAGGAGTGGACAATATTCGACCGTTAAGATTAAAACCTGACACCCGAACATTGTCGTTTTAATTAACATACCTGTTTAATGAAACCACCAGTCCAATGCCGGGATGATGTCTTATCTCTATTTAACCCATCCCGCCTTCAGCCAAAAATGCCAAAAGCACTTAAATAAATTCAAATTCGTTTTTTTTTTTTTTTTAGATTTCTCCAATTTCCGTTCCCTAAGGGAGACAGGAGCCTAGGATTTAAAAGAAATCTCTTGTCTTTTGAATGAGCGAATATTTAATCCCGCAATTCCTTTTTTACTATGTTTGAAGGAACTATGTGTCGTCCAAGGTTAACAGTATTACTAACTTGATCGAGTCATTTTGCACAAAAATTGTATTATTTGTTTGTCCGAAGTTTTTAAGGTAACTGTGGTACTTCTATGACGTCATCCTATTATATGATTTTACATCTGCGTGATGGAGTTGGATCAAGGTATGTAATTATACTACGACGCAGATTGAGGTTGAAATTTCGGCAGCAGAGACCACGTCCCTCTCGCCCTACGCTGTTCATCAAGTATATTTCAGTACTATTACTTCTCACTAAAAGCAATGCTACACGCAACGTTATGTTTTCGCCTGCAACAGTATTTGCTGCAAACCAAGCAAACAAATTTTCAGCTAATTGGTATATCAATATAACGATTTGTGTATTACACCAAAGCTGTATGATTTGAAGTACAGCCACCTAATTTGACGTTTGCAGAAGAGTTTTTTTTTATTTAAATAACATTACTTTCCACAATAAAAAAATATAATTTGTTATGAAACGTAGCACTAATATACTTTCTTAATTATTATGTATAAACTTAAATAGTTAATATTAATAAAGATAGGTAATACGTTCAAGGCTATTTGAGTTTTGCATATACCGGTAATAAGAAAATCAGGCTGACTTTCTCTGCTTAGCTTAATTGTATATTGGAAGCAAAATAAAACTTATTCTGGAACTAAACATCATTTGCGTGATTGATGATATACTAACAATCACTCTATACGTTTGGTCACACATTAGAGTCTGGACGGGCGTCAGCCATTTTGCTGTTACCGAACATCAAAATTAATTTTATCTTTATTATTAGAACGTATGTTGCAAACTAAATGTAAACAATGATTGTTGAAATTATTTTCCAAACATTTTGTTTTAGTTTCTTTTGGTGGCTTCGGATGTCTATTCTTTGGAGGAAGTTTACTGTCAGTAGTGGAATTTATCTATTTGTGTGGTCTCCAGTTATTTAGAGCATCATACAAAACGGTTCACACCGCAAAAGTGAGAATATTCAACGCGAATAAGCGAAGATCAAGACGACGTATACATATTGCGCCAATGGGACCATTTGTAAGATATCAACACACAGAAAATAACACAATAAATTTTTCTCAAGTTGAAGTTGTTCCACAGATGAGGTAAATATCTAAACAAATAATTTTAGATTTATTGTTTTCAATGTAAAAAATGTTAGGGTTTATGAAACCCATAAGTCAGGACAGCACGAAAAATTGTCCTTCATTAAATAGGTTGTTAGGTTAGTTTCTTATTAAGTATATTATAATGTTTTCTTTTTTTCAATAGGCTGATGCGTAGCTAGTTCATCCTCTTACGAAAATAGATCTTCATAATGGAAAAGACTTAAAATTTGGATATAATCTATAAGTTGTAATTATTTTATATTATAATGAAAACCGAAAGGGGTAACATTATATGTTATTCAGTCGCATCTTTGTGAGAATAGTTTAATTTAAAAGCGAATATTTCTTACTCTGTTAGAAGGTTGGTCCGTTTACCCTTCTTCTAAACTTTTAAACCTCAACAATCAATAATCAAACAGAAGGTATATCCGCTTATGCACACTATACTCCGTATATCACCTTACCCAACGTAGTGGAGTAAGATTAAATTGATGAAGTGGAGATGATGTAAGATATGCAAGAAAAGAACAAACGTTGCAAATATAATTACAAAATAGCTATTTTATTGATGACTTTCAATAAGTTATTTCTGTCAGTAAGTTTCCTAATACTTGTTCTGAGGAACTTAAATAACGAGCTTCATTATGAAAAATGTCATGAAAAATTCCCAACAATGAAATTAACCCTAGGTGTAGTAAGCCATTTTAAATTGCAACTAAGTATATTTGCTGCACGAGAATTATACATTAGAAAATATATTGTAATTATTAATGTGTACTCATATGTAGAAACCTGAAACGTTATCCATGTATATGTACCTTATTGCCGCACAATAAATTGAATTATCATGCTTCAATTTACCAACTAGTGTAAAATACGCTTAGACTCAATACTAAACAATGAATAAAAGCTATAAATTTGAGTCTGATTGTCTTATAGAAGATTGCCAGACTTCACACAAAGATTCATTGATTCACGTAGTATAGACCACGACGTTTTAGCCTTTCTAGAAAAAAATCAAGGGCACTTTAAATGATTTTTTTCAATTTTCTTTTGTGTAAAAGATGAGTGTCTTCTCTATCAAAGAAGTTAAAACTGCAATTGTACTAATAATCGCTAAGGCTCCTTGATAGCATGTTATCCACGCAAGCATTACTTTTTTATAAAATAGGCTGGCAACACTGAACTACTATACTAATCAAGGCTGTTTTGGCTCTTCTCTTGTTCGCTATTATATTTCCCCCTCCTTATAGACAAACACTTCATTTCAACTATTGAAAAAATTAGTAGTAAGTAATCGCGGGAAGTAGCCCCCAGCCCCACCGCTCATTAAGAAATTTACCTCTGCATATAAACACAATTATTCGCCATTTTATTTCTTCATTATCTTTAAAGAAACGCTTATTATCAACTATTAACACATTTTCATGTAAGTATATGTTAGGCAAGCCTCAGACAACTTTTATTTGTTCCTGCAGGCACACTTTGACTACTTTTCGAACAACACCTCATTCATGTCTCTACACCTTATAGTTCATGAGATATATATTTTGGTATGGGCAGGCAACACTGACAACGGGTTCATGGAGATCGGGAACATCCACATAAGTTTGGTACATAACTAATATAATAAAAGTTGTTTGAAATTGATAATGTTATAAAAAAATAGACTGACAATACTGGTAAATGGGTTGTTTGGTGACGTAAGCTCTCCCAATGTTTTTTGTATTGCATCGAATAATGTTTATGCCAAGTGTAGAGCAGCCAGTTCTCACTGAATGCAAGCAATATGAACAATTAATTTTAAGAACTTTTTACAAAATGGGCTGGGAACATTGAACCAATGCACCAATTAGGACGGTTCTAGGGGCCCTAACCTATTTTAGTCAGGACCTTTCCAACGACACCTTTTAGTTCCTGAAATTTAATTTCCAGACATGGATAGACAGACGGACAGAATGAGCGATATTATTAAATCTCATCAGTTATAGGTTCGTTACCAAGGGGCCTAAAAATCTATGGCATTTGAAGTTTATCTTAGGTAATTTTTTTTGAAATACTAGAATTTCCGAAACAATCCACGCATGCTAACAACGATGCAGGATACGCCGTAAATACCATACACTTATAGTGATGTTAGTTGATAGTTGTTATCGAATGTTCCAGAGTCTAGATTTATAGAATATCCCATAAATGATAATCGGTTTGCAGTTTATTGGAAATTGAAGTGATGGCAGCGTATTTCTACACACTAATTGTTGTAGAAACTAATGCAAACATAAAACTTTCTTGCCAAAATCTATACAATTAAATATTAAACAATTAAAGTCCCTTTTTATTAAAGACTTAATATGTTCGATACATTTAGAGTATTTTACTTAACTGCAGACCAGTAAAATAAGATCTCGGACTAGTATCGTCAGTGGACCTGAACACTAGAACTCTTCCATTTATACAGATTCATCTTATTGCCCTTCCCATCTTCTTATATTCAATGTCCAGTGATGATGTTGCATCACACAGTCTAGGTCACCAGGTTTAAAAGAAATTAGGTCTTAATGTGCCCCATTATTTTCTGGTACATTCTTCCTTTAAGTTGGTCATCACTATGGCCACAGTAGCTCCTAAGTTAGACGTTAGTATACGATACAGATTTCGACGCCTGTAATCATCAATCAACTGTGGCTGCTAATTAGTACGCGGTGACACCCATATTGGATATTTCCGGTAGTATATCTTTTTATCGCAATAAAAAAATCTGCTCAAGCATACTTTCGAAAACACTTTCTTCTCGTTCTGTGTTCTGAATATATATCAAATCTTGTTTACAAACAGTCCCACTCGTGCGCCAAATCAACGCAGCCATGTTATGACGCAAGCGACCAGGAGACGGCTTGTTACAAGTTGGTTGGTTTGCACTGCTAAGAACATATAGCATAAATAGATGAAAAGAAATTGTGTTAAGTGTAGCATAGTTTCTCCGTTCATTTACACGTCAATAAGTTTTATTACCAAAATAATTTGTTACCCTGCCGAGAAAGGAAAAGCAAGAAAAGGTTTGCTGCATACAGTGCAGAGGAATGTAAATAACATATGTCTATTGAATTTAGTATTAACTTCGAACCACCTTTGAAACTTATTAATCTGGCTTCACAGCTCATATTTAAATCGAGTTTAAACTGCGAAGGTTAGCCTTCGATTCAAGTTATCGTACTCAGCACTTTAACAAGTCTGTACTAACATCACTTCATTAAGTTATTAACATATATGGTGGCATAATAGTTCAATGAATTTTGAGCACACAAAACAAATTACAAATAAAGAAAGGACTAACGTAAGAAGTATGCACTGTTCCAACTTGTGATAAAGGAGCACTGTGCATAAGGGTCTTCTGCCCCACAACCAATTTTAGTGAAATATTGCAAATAATAACTAGACCATATTATAGTTAAAATAATCCAAATCCTATGTCCATACCACTTCCGGTTATCATGGAAAGCGCGTCCAAATATGACCACTTCCGGATTCTAATTTTTATAGTGTTGTTCAAAATAAATTCTGATATCTCGATCATGGCTTAAGTTATCAAGTTCAAATTTTGTATGAAAAGTATTAATATAATAAACAGCTTGCAATGTAAACCAAAAGAATATATCTTTAACTGTTTTGGAGGTAAAAATTTTCTTATGCAAACCTTCAATTTTACTTATAATAAATTCACCTTTCCAAGGTAACTTTGTGTTGTTTAACCATCAGCCCCCACTAGTTACAAAACGATACTTCGATCAAATAATATTTATGTCATGTGGAAGAACGTAATCAAAAATCATTTTGTAACTGATGGGGGCTGATGGTTAGAAGAAACATTTTATACTCTAAAGTTGAGTACCTCCCGTGGAAGTATACGTTTGAAATTCAGCAAAATAAGCAATCATATGTCTGAAAGTTCTTATTATAACCAAGCCACATTTTGTTGGGGAACTACATTTTGTGTTTTTCTGTTTATCGCACCGTTCATTATTGATATTTTTTGGAAGCCATTAGTTTTCTCCACAAGTAACATTTTCTCTTGCGATATATTCATTTCTAGATGTGTCTCTCAGAAGCCCAGCTGATAGACGTTCCGAGCTCCTCGAGTCAGAGAGATAAGCAGTAAATATTTTCTATTTCAAACACGGCTAAAGCTATGAACTAGAGGTTTTCATTGTGATATGTTCATAATATCCGTACTTGTCACACAAAATCTGGTTTCGATATCATAAGAACTTTTAGACACATGATTGTTTATTTAGCTGAATTTCCAACATATACTGGTACTAAACTTTAGAGTCTAAAATGTTTCTTCTAATCATCAGCACCCATCAGTTACAAAACGATTTTTGAATATGTTCTTCTACATTATAAGAAAATGATTTTAGCGAAGTATCGTTTTCTAACTAGTGCGGACTGATGGTTAAACAACACAAAGTTTCTTGGGACAGGTGCAATTTTTATAGGTAAAATTAAACGTTTACATAAGAAAATTAATTTGTATCTCAAAAACTGTTAACGTGATAGACTTTCGGTTTAAAATACAACATTCTCATTGCATTAGTGCTTTTCAAACGAAATTTGGACTTGATTGCTTAAGCCAATCAGGAGATATCAGAATTTATCTTCAACAACACTATAAAAATTAGAATCCGGGAGTGGTCATATTTGGACGCGCTTTAAATGATAACCGGAAGTGGTATGGACATAGGATTTGGATTATTGGAACTCTCAAATGATCTAGTTATTATGTGCAAAATTTCATTAAAAACGGTTGAGGGTCAGAAAACGTGGTACTTCTTTAACATTATTTGCTGTAAACTTCGCGTCTTTTCGCCTCCCACAGTGGGTCTCATGGCACTGACCTCTATTAGCCATCTGCTGACCTCTGTCAAGGAGTTTGAACAGCGAGACGCTGGCGTGAATAATAAAGATTTAACTAATGACTATCTAAAAGCGATACTGAACTGAGTGTTTCCATTTAACATTTCATGAGTATATGAACCCAGGGAACAGAAAGAATACTTATCTCGTTTGTTCACTTCCAGTTTAAACCAGTTTGTAAAAACATTTCTGTTCTAAGTTTTTTATGCTTTATATTGCTCTGTGGCCCGTTTGTTGAATTGTGTCTTAATTGTTGTAAAAATCGTAAATATTATTTACAGTCATCATCATATCATCATATTCAGCAAATTTATATCCACTGAAAGATCAAGGCTCCACTTTTCTTTCCACATATCACGATTTGCTGCTATACCGATACATGTAGCTCCTGAACAACGCGTGATTTCATCTACCTATCTTGCACTTGGATGTCGACTCGGTCGTTTCTTTCTTTTAGGAGTCCAATGTAGTACATTTGTCGTCCACTTTCCGTTCGTCTAGCTATGTGACCGGCCCACCTCCATTTCAGTTTCTTCGCATTCTTGATTACATCCTCTACCTTTGTTTGTGTGAGTATCCATTCATTTGTCTTCCTGTCCCTCCTAGTTATTCCTAGCATGCATATAACCATTGCTCCTTTTGTTACTTAATTTTTAAAGTCGTTTGCGTTTCCAATGTCTAAGTTTCACAGCCGTACATCATTACAGGTTAGACACATTAATTATAAACTTTACGCTTAAGAAACATTTGCATTGGTAGTTTGTTTTTGAAAATAAAGTGTAGTCAACGCCATTTTACATCTTCTATTTATTTCATCAGTCAACTAGGTATTCGATGTCTTGAGCTGGCCCAGGTAAACATACTCATTAATTATGCCTATTGTCTCTCCGCTAATCTTTATTTCCTAATTTACAGCATGTTGATTATTCATTACTTTTCTTTTACGTGAAAACACTTTAAATCTATTTTCAAAATTTCATTATTCAGTTCTTCCATTCTTATTTGTAGTTCTTCTGCACTTGAAGCAAACAGAACTATGTCATCAGCGAATCATAGGTGATGACCATATTCACCATTTATCATTATTCCAGCTTCATCCGAATTTAAATTTTGGAACACACTCTCCAGGACCGCTGAAAACAGTTTTCGAGAAACTGAATCTCCTTGCCTTACTCCTTTACCAAATTTCAAATTTTCGCTTTCCTGAAGTAGTCTAATGATTTTTGCAGTGTTTTTTATTATATGCAGAGTACGGTATACTATTCTATGAATAACTCTGGAATTACGACATAAATACAAAACTGCCCGCACAGTAAAAAAAGGAGTATAAAACTCAGAATTGAAAATTTGGCCCACATTGGATTAGACTGGAAGTGGACAAACGACTTTAAATATTTGCTCTGGTGTCTATTTTTCGACACAAAGCAGTCCCTACGGTATCTTTAATTAGAGTTCGATGGTTTTAACATGTAAATTAATCGCGTAAGAAACAAAGATGTAAATTGAAACTATTAGATTTAAGTTACTATTTCGTTTCGTAGAAGCAATACAAACGTTTCTCAATAGGGATTCAATCACCCTTCAGTGAAACTATAAAATGTAGGTTTATCCGCGTGTTAAATACTTTCACCTCAGTGACAGCACGTCAAACCTGACATAAAATATTGATAAGAAGAGAATTGAAAGCTGAGACAGTACCATGTCACTCATTGTAACCATTTCTGTTATTTAAAATAGGTAATTGCTGTTTTAACTTGTTCAAGTGTGTTATTACATGGTATATAGTAATTGTTCAGTTAAATGAAGATGTGAATATTCCTTCGTCTTTATGTTTTTTGTCTTCACAAGGAATGTACACAGTAAGAAACATATATCTATTAATCTACTACAAATTGATTACGTAAAACCAATCAGAAGACGAGTTTCGTTGAATAACGTAGGGGATGGTATTCCTCAGTATTTCATGCTCCATTTCTACGTAACGAGAAATTGTAGCGATCAAATAAGGAATATTTTATATTTTTATTGTAATGTATACAATAAAATTGTTGAATAAATAAGGACGACGAAAACGGAAATATCCATTGACGTGGCACTGGTTCCGGCAAGTGTTTCTTTCAGGCATACTTTTGCCCCCTCCTCCCCAAAGAAGTAGTTTCAACACGTATATAATAGCACATTCTATATTATTTTATTTATGTTATTTTGAGGTTAAGTAAGGAAGCTCGGCATGTTATTAAGTAAAATTATTGTTATTTTACGTATTAGCACATTGGAATCAATTTGCAATAGTTTATAATTTTCGTAAGCACGAACTCCCCAATGAAGGCCTCCCCAAACAAAATCTTCTGCCAGAAACATTAGTTAAGGCATACTCACAATGAACACGTGGCACTGTCATTGAAGTATGCTCAAAGTCTACCAAATTTTTAGTTTTGAGTATTCAATGTGCCTGGCCATTATAATAATTCTGCGTGCAAGTACAATAACTCGTGTACCAATTCTGGTTGTGAAGTGTAGTTTACCTGATTGAAACCATCTATGAACTACGTGTGGGAACATGTGCTAATGTCTTATTCACTCCGTTGATATCCCATTAAAATATTATTATTTGCTTAATATATTTGTATATATCTAAATACCTAACACTATGGTTTAAGGAAATAACAAGTTCATCGTTTTAACAACAAGCGTTCGACTTTGGATTCTATTGTGGACAACATCAAGCCCGTTTTCATCTCGAAAATCTATCTTGAAGATTTCTTCTAACTTGTTGTCCCAATTACATCTCTATCTTCCTCCTGCTTCCCACTCAGTATAGAATATATTTCGAGCTACATGGCCTCCCCACCTCAGTCGTCGCGACTTCATTATTCTTAAAACATCGGGTGAGTCGTAAAGTCTGAGGAGTTCTTATTTTGCAGTCTCATCCATTCTCCAATCATCTCATTCATTTCGGGCCGAATATCGTTCTCAAGCTCTTTTTTAAACCATTCTTTTCAAACACACGTAGTTTATGTTCATTTGCTAGGGTCGTACTCCATCTGTCGCGACCCTAAAGTGTTACTGGCAGAATAACAGCATTGCATCTTTTCAACTTCAAATTCCTTGATATGAGTCGCCAGATTCGGAGCTTCTGCACTGAATAGAAAGATACGTTGCCATACACTAAGCTAATTTTATTTCTTCCGTGACCTCTTCTTGTATATGCTCCCAAGTATTTAAATTTGCTTACTTTCTCTATATTCTCATTCTTAATTATTATACATCTATTTCTTTCATTCCCAGTGTTTTGGTATCACTAGCAATGTCTTTTCTACCTTTATCTTTAGACCTATCTCAACGCCCGCTTCTACTAAGACCTTGCTCTTACTTTGTAGTGCATCTATATCTCCCCCTATTAAATCTACATCATAAGCGTATCAAAACAGTTGTTTAAGCCATTCAATGTTGCTCCCTTTTTGTCCATTTTTTATTTTCAGAATCACACATTCTAACGCAAAGTCAAACAGTAGTGGTGACAAGGCATTACCTTTTTTCAGTCCGCTGCGAAATTCGACTCTATCTGACATGTTATTCTCTATCCGTACCATGCTTGTGCGGTTGCTGAGACACATCCCATCTAGTTCAACAAGTCTTTTTTCTGACTTCCAAATTCCATCATTATACTGTATAACTTTTCCCTCTTGATAGAAGAATATGCTTTCTTAAAATTAAGGAATAGCTGGTTAAAAGTCCCAACGAATTCCCATTTATTTTTTAATATTTGTGTCAAGCTGAAAATCTGTTCAAAAGTGGTTATACTTTTTCTAACTCCACACTGCTGATACATAATCTAAATCCGTAATTATGTCATCTATGTATACAGTTAGGCGTGTTAGCAGTATATTACTCAAAGCTTTGTAACATGTTGAGAGCAACGAGATTCCGCGATAGTTATTACAGCCCGATTTATCGTGTTTTATAAACCAGAACAATAATTATTGAGATTTTAAATTCCCTTGCAAGCTCCTGTTTTCTCCATATAGCACTTATCGATTTGTGTCGTTCATTGATTAGTGCCATTGCTCTCAATTTAACTCATTCTGATGTAATACTGACTATCCCTATCGATTACTTTTTTCAATTTCTGTATCGGAATTTCAACCTTGATTTTCCTAGGTTCGGATATCCACAGTACTGAGATTTAGATTTCAAATTCCTCTTTTTTGTTCTTCGTTGTGTACAATAAAAGGTTTATAGAAAATAACTTTTCTATACATAGATCATTTCTTCGGATCCGCCTGAAGATCTCCACTTTGATTTCTAGCCACCCCCTACCTTAGTTCATAACCATTTTTTAAAGAGTTTTCCCGTTTATAAAGACATTTAATGCTATTTGTCTTCCCATTTACCTCTTTCTCCTGAATTTTCTGCGGCCGATATTCTCTCTCTTTGTTTCTTAACTCTCGTGTGGCGTTGCATCTGGCATCAATTACTTAGTCATCGTTACATTGCTTGCTTTCGTTCCTCATGAAGCTTAAGGCAATCTTCAACAAATGAAGTATTGTATTTCTGCTGTTTTTCTCTCCTACTAGTTCATTCGCTGTCCCCTTCACTGTATCACAAATGTATTCCCTCATCTTACTTACATCAATTTCATTATTAAATTAATCCTTATTATTTCTCGAGTCAGCTAAGATTTCGAACCTATTTGAGAATTTCATTTGATAATCTGCTTTTACGCTCGGATTATCTAATCGTTTAACTTCGAATTTCAGTTGTTTTGATCCCTAGCTTTCTCTGTTCGCAATACATAACTTTCCCTCACTTTATGATCACTAACCAATGGTCGGTGTCACCTTCTACTCTTCTGCAGGAAACATTTTGTTCATATGTCTTTGTCTATCTACTAACACGTTATCGATCAAGTTGAATTTCACCATCCGGTTATGTCCATATGTATTTATGTACTTCTTCGTGTTAAAAATACGTACTCTTCACTTGGAGAATTTTCAGAATGGTGAAATTGATCTGTCTTTACCCATTCTTGTTGTTCGTTTCGTGAAAGCTGGTTTTACCTACATTAAATATATATTTTTCTTCGCTATCTATCTTTGCGTTGAGGTCACCCATCCCAATTCTCGTATCATACTTCGGTAATCAATTAAACAACATTTCAAGCTCGTCGTGAAATCACCAGTAAATACATCGGTTAAGTGGATTTAAATTCAATGTCGTCATTCATATTATTTCTTTTGTTCATACAATATTACGAATTTTGCTCATACAATATTACTAACGTGGTACTTGCTAATAAATGTAAAGTGTATGGTCGCAATTCCCTAACATCTATAAAGCAATTGGAACCTTGATGGAAAATTATTTTGTAAGAACGCATAGTTTTAATGTGTAAGACGAAACTAGTGAACTCAAAATTGCTGATGCAATTTGCAGCCAGTAATTTATTACTAACCGGTAATACTAAAACAAAACATAATACCGGTACTAAAAATGTAGGTAAATATTTTTAATACAACTTTATAATTTAAGGTACAATTATTTAATTTCCTAACCCCAAAATTACTGCAGTATTTACTCACGGTTTCGTTTAATCTTGCTTTCATTTTCTGCTTCGAAATTACGTACGCATTGGAATAAATATCCTTATTGATAGCTTCTCATATTCCACCAACTAATTATAATGTGTTCCGAACGCGCAACTTCATTGTCAAAGTAACAAATGTTAGCCATTGGATTCCATCGTTGATAAGATAAAATTTTGTACATATTTGATAAACTTGGTCAACTTGATTCTATATCGGCCAGTCTAGTAACTTTAGACTTCGGCCCGTCACGAGTCACTCATTTACAGCCAGTTAAAACCCACAAACACCCATTCCCTGCCGGGATTCGAACCCGGGACTTTCGAGTCGTTGGTTGTACATATTTGAGATTTAAAGTTGTAATCTGCCTTAACGCTTGAGTATTCTAATAATTTTACTCCTAATTCAACTTATTTCGATCCTTTGCAATGACCAACTTGTCCCTCAATTTTGCGTTCATTAATCGATAGTCAGTGTCACCTTCCGCTCACCTGTAAGATCTAACGTCAATTATGTTATTATGTTTTAGTCTATCTACTAACACATAATCCATATTATTGTGTTTTCCCACCCTGGATATCCATGTATATTTACATATATCTTTGTATTCAAAGTGCATTCCCTTGCTATTAGATTTTTCGATAGCGCAAAAGTTATAAGTGCTTTCTCTATTGGTGTTGGTGACTTCGTCAATACTTGATTTGTCTGCAGTAGTTCTAAAACTTTATTCCCTTTTGCGTTGAAATTCCCCAACACCAATTTCGTATTACACTTCATTAATAAGTCAAAGAATTTATCTAGCTTATCGTAAAAGGTATCTTTGTTGTTAGCATTGTTAGCATCAGCTTCGTCGGTAGAAGAGCAGAAATTTATTTAAAAAGTCTTGCACCATCGAGTACATATTGTAATATAGTCTTTCGTTCAGGGACGCTAAATTCTGAACCACCTGAAGAGTACTGTTCTTAATGAGGAATGTTCCAAAATCATGTAGCATTATAATTTTCTCGAGTTGTCAAGTATTCAAATAATTTATAAACCTTGATTTACGATCTCAAATAAAGTTACCGAAAAAGGTGAAAACAGGATACACGTATCGACATTCTGTGTGTATGTAATTGAGTTTTATGAATGCCATTTTTTCAATATTTAATTTTTTTAGTAATTAGTTAAGAAGATTATAATTTATGTATATATAATACAGGTATACGTCAGTGCATTTTCAAAAAAAGACGAGTTTGCACTGGTATCATGTACTATGCAATGACAGCTAACATCACAGAAATGTCCATTCCAAAAGCAAAAATAATCCCTGAATTATATTGGTTTTAAGGATATCAAATACATGAGAGTGAATGTGAGAATTAGACCTTCAAAAACGTTTTACGAAAATCACCTTTCCTGCGCATATTTTCTTTCCCTATACTCTTCAAATATACATTTTACCGTCCTGAGGATTCCAGTGAATCATTTATAGAAATGTCGTAGTATCATCTTGTTAGATCAAATAAAATTATGCAATATCGTGTTATTCATTCAATAACTAATTTTCTTTCTATCTTTGCTTTCCTGGATGATAAAACAAAACTATTATTTTACAGAGTTAAGAGATTGAGAGGTTCTATTATTTGCAAATTGTTCTCAGCATTTTCTGAGTCTATCCGAGAATATTTGACTTTCTCCAGTCTGGATGGACTTAAACATATCCTGGGCGCTCCTCACTGGACTTTACGGTACGTTAAATGTAGTTTACTATTACATTTATTTTATTATCACATATCTTCCTAAGTTATTATTTTACATTGAAGTATAATATTTTTTGTTATTTGCAATACTTATTGTTTTCATTCTAATTTTAAATTTCAGTAGATTTACTTTAACCAGTTTACTTTAACCAATCTATTAATCGACTTTCAATAATGATACGGTGGGAAGAAGTGATCAGATACTCTTCTAAAGAGGAACCAATAATAATAATTATTACCTAGCTTAAAACATATGTTTGCTATCCTTATACTTCACTTATAAACAATATATCAACTAGCAGTAGTCGAAATTTGGCATCTCCTAGGTTGAAGTGTACCTGATATCATTATAGACACGATACATAAGTTGCCATTCAGTTTAGAGACAAGCCATGCCAACAGAACGTTGTACCACACAGTATAACCATATAACACAAATAATTATGTTTGTTCGACAATTGTTTTATTTTATATTGTTAACTACTATTTCTTCTTGTATTGCCACCAATAACAAACCAAAAGAATCCACCTATCTTTTGTACTTTCTAGTCAATCAAAAATGTCATTTTGCTCACCCCAGAAAATAATTATTCCTTCGCACAGCTAATACACGGCCAAAGGAGTAAACAGATTAATACAAATACGCACGTAATTCGTACCTACAAGTCCATTGTCATTTTAATTTATTCACAAAAACAAACATCATACTAGAATGACATTGCAGCTATTTTATGTCTCCTGTTCTAAACTATTAAGATATACCGTCAACCGTTTCTACTTTATTCATAAAACAAATCTGCATGTGGACAAGTTTTACTTGTTGTTCCATGAATGGTGTAACTCTGAGTTTTTGTGCCTATTTAAGTTTACTTACTATTGGAATTTATTGTTTATTCATACGATTATAAATAAAAAAAATAGAAAATATATATATTTAAAGTGCAATTATTCTTTGAAAGGAAAATTGGTTTTCAATTTCAGTAATACTTTGTGACCATATAGCACCAAAACAGAAAGACCGACAGATAATTTTGTTTCAGCTGTACCTTGTAAAAAATGTTGACCCTTTTATCATCAGTTGACTATAACTATTTTTGTTTGCTACTTTGATGTTACTTTGGTCATTACTATATTTTTTCGGGCTAATTTCGTTTGTATTGTAATATTAAATACTCTTATAACATTAATAGGGGCTACTTCTATAATTCTGAGGAAGAGGAATGGAAGGGTTGTAATGTGTGCATGATACTAGCTGATGTTCCACCCGAAAGAACCAAGACCGATATATAACATAATGAACAAATTAAACTTGAAATAGAATTAGAAACTTCTACTCCTGCAAACAAAATGGTGAATGGATTATTGTCTTTCTCAAACAAGAACAAATACATACCATGTTGGGATTGTAATAGCAAACCATCAGATCCATAAGAACCTCTTTCAAGAAAAAGATGTACAGCAATGATGCGAAACATTTTATTGCCCAGAAAACGAACTTGAAAATGAAATATCACCACTTGCAATTAATATGAGAAATGGTGCTTGTTATTTTAATGTGAACTTGTTTTGTAGTATCGGTGCTAACCAACATTTTACCATTTTATATGAGTACAATAGCATTTGTATTTGGGCTGGGCAATTTGACTATTGTCTATAACATTTCACAGTCAATAGAGCAAATAGGCTATAGATATTTTGCAGTACTTTAACCTCTAAACATCCACCCATACCTTTCCATTAAATGTGGGCTTATCACTTCTCTGAAGCTTTCTATATTTTTCAATAATGTTTTCCCGTAAATGTAAGTTTCAGTCTAAATTGGCTTAAATTTAAAGCTAACCTACATTTTTCATTTATCTCAGATTTCGCCAGCGAAAAAGAAACAACACACTTTAATTGTATGAACTTCAATGTCATTCACATTATACAGTATTCTGGAGTCCTTTTTGTATTCTTGTATTTTCTGAATTTGATTATATAAAGAGCATTGTTCGGTTTACTTGGTTGCTTCAAGTTAGCAGGAACATAAACAAAACAGCAGAGACTCGTTATAACCATAGTATCATAATGATCAACAATTGGTATTGCTTCATAACCTGTGCACCGTTGATGGCAGTTTATGCATATCACAATGAGCCTAATATCTAATGTGTCTCTTTACGGGTATCAACATTGATATGATTGGCAAAAGCCATATCCAAGACAGACCAGTTATCTCAGGACCTTGAGAACCACTCCAGACAATACGGGAAAGAATCTGCAATAGCAGCTCTTGACATCCTTATATCAATAGAGAGAGCAACTGCGGACATTCATAGAAAGGTAGTGTGAGTGAGGATGTACCATTACAGAAGAAGGTTTACATCCGGGTGGATTGCTTAAAAAGTGGCTGCACAACGACCGCGAAGAGGACTAGTCTGGTACGAAAGTGGGTGTGATATCACTTTGGGGGCAAACCTGATTCTGAAGAACAGGCCTATCACTTTCCACCTCCAAGTCGAAAAATGTGATACGTCTGTTGTTGAGAATCAGGTTTTCCGCGTTGTTAATACTTGTTGGTGATATCACGTTCACTTTCCTTTCAGCCGTTCGCGGTCTATGCGGCAACGTTTCCAGCTATATATTCCACGTTTCCAGTTTAAAAACGTTTTCTGTGATGGTGCATATTCATCACACACCCTCACAAGCCATCCATGAATAAGCGCAGTTGATAAACCTCTTTCCAAACAAGGTTGTCAAATGATATCCCTTGATGACCCTCCTTGTTGTCCAAAGTCGTTTTCATGGTGCTGAGATAACTGTGCGGTCTTAGCCATGGATTTCCACTGCCAGATTAATACTGCCACTTCTAAAGGAACAAATATATTAGGTTGATTATAATATGCATGAATCGCCATCTGCGCGACACAGGACATTACACATTGAAACTTATAAATCATCAGTATATGCCCCTCGTAGAAACTTCATTACTGTGACACGTTCCAATGTTCTACATTGTTTTTCTTTCTTAAAAACTTAAACGTTTTTCTCAAAGATGTCGACTTCTCATTTCACATTTCAAGACGTGAAAATATTTAAAATTCAGCTACGTTCCTGTTATGAATTCTTTATTTTCAATACAATTGTAACAAAGTCAGTAGCCAATGTATGTACATAACAAAAAATAAAATTATGGAAAATTCGGTTATATAAACAGATTTTCATGCTTTAGTCACCCAAAGAAAGAGCAAAATCTGCTGTTAATTGGCATGTATCAAAGAGTACCTGTACTCACATAATACTCCAGCCACGAGGTCAGAAAGCATTGTGCTCCGAGTAACCTTCTATTTCGGGGTTGCTTTGTACATCAATATATAGGATTTCAATTCTTGTATTTCCCACATGGATTCAGAACTAACATTAGGATTCACTTGATATGACACATAAAATTACAATAAAGCCATTTTATAGCGCTCAAAATAATTCTACTAGACGGCTTTTTTCATCATTTCCCCTTATGAACTTTTAGACAGTCTAAATTTTGCTATATGAGAACATAATATACACATTAAATTTTAAAGATATGTTGGTTGTGCAAATATATGGTGTTTCAGGAGCATTTACTGTATATTGTATGAAGAAAATCAAGTTATGTCATCCACTCCCTAAAGTAGACAGTGCATACAAAACCTGAAGAGATTCCATTGTGTCTGAAATTGAAACAGTAAGTCAGAAAAGTACCCAAAACAAATTAGAAATAAGGATGTAGTTACCATTTTCCCTTAGTCATCTAAATTTTGTTTGCATTCTGATTTATCAGTGTTAAGTTAATTAATAGGCTTAAGCTATAAGTCCATAATTGTAAATTCTAAAAATATTGCTAATACTTTCTCAGTTACTACCTTCACAACTATCTTTCAGCTTCTAATACTGATGCAACGATTATTCAACTGCTAGTTCTTCAGAGGGACTCGCTCTCCAATATTCTTTCAATTGTCGTTCTGATTCCATGAGGATATATGAGTTTGTTTGATTCATCTTATTGAATGTTTATCAACTTCAACCTTCGATGATAGTCGGTACATTATAACATTAAATACGAATAGAATCAACTCTGCTGTTATAAGAAGACGTGGAAATATTGGTTTAATAATTTCATTATTACAATAGAAAGAACAATTAGCTAAACTATTTCAATCAGGGTGAAATTGAGTTTTAGTCTCGTCAGCATGCATATGTCCATTGTACCACCTTTCGTCCAATACTAAGTCCAGGAACGCGTTAGTCCAAATTGTTCTAACGGTGTAATTTTATATTCTAAACATTTATTTGGTCCTGGGAAGTCAAGGGGTCTAAGCGCATTTTTGAACAAAAAAGGTTGCAGGTAATCTTTTATATATAACCCGAAATATATGTGACACAAAAACTGTCATCCTTTGTACAAATAAACCTTGGCTTTTAATGTGTCCATATACTAAATATGTAGTTTTTGTATCACGTATATGTCGAGTTACGTATAAAAGATTATCTCCAACTTATATTCGGAAAGGTACTTAGACACCTTGACTTCCGGAGTCCACATATATATTTTCTGGAATTAACTTTCAGTTTGAAATTCTGGTAAGTTCTCGTTAATTCTAGATGATAAATTTAATTATTCTGCGAATATGGAAATAAATAACGTTACAACAGCTACAAAGTATAATTTGTTCTCAAGGCAAGAATCTGCTGTATTTGGTAACATGTTAAATTAATCTTTGTTTGATAGTACATAGTTGTAATAGTTACCTTTGAACAAACGAGAGAAGTTTCTACTGAAACATCGTTATTTAACAACGCTTGAATTTCGTTTTAGATTGTTACTCTGACTAAGTTTAAATTCAAAGTAGTGAAATTGTGCTTGAAGATTATTTATTCAAGTTTAACATTTTAATACATATATTTCCAGACTAATCTGGATTGTTGTGAGTGTTGCCATGATGGTATTTGCAGTTATCGCAGCAATATCCCTTTGGCAGAAATACTTTTACAGTTCGATAATCTATGAAGTGGAAATTGATCATACTACTGGGAGTACTCCTGCACCTGTAACAGCAGTCTGTTCTAAAGGCATTGAGTGGAATGCATCGTAAGTATAATGATTTCAATTAGAGTATAATTAACTGCTGTGGGTTTTAACGTTGGTTTTGTTAACGTTATAATAGAAATACAAGTCCAGAGAATTACGTTTGCTGTAATATTGAAGTTTTTATACATCGAATGTGAAACTAAATACCCGTTCTTTCAAATAAGACATTTTGGTAACGTGTTCCAAATTATATTTGTACAGTTTGTATTCTTCTGTTTCATTGGATACATATTCCCCCACATAAATACGAATAATGTTGAATTGTGAATTTCATGAACTTTACTTCGTAGGAATAGAACAAATTAATAAAAATAACAAAGCTAGCATTAACATATACTATAAAGGGAAGATATTTCTTAACTGTGTTTGGATTGCGAGTGAAACTGGCAGCAAAAACTCAAGAATATGTGATGGAATAATAATTATTATTATCCTTAGAAATAATCTGGAGTGCATCGTAAGGACATGGATTTCAAATGCAATGCAATGATTAAATTTTATAATTATTTTAATGTTTGGAACCAAAAGAAACCTGCAAATATAACCACTTATGCAATGTGTGTAACCATTTCAAGATACAAGTTAACATTTTCGTATCATCTGTTACATTTAAGGGAAAGCTATTTCAGTGCTGTACAATAAAAGGGAAGAATAAAGATACAATGAAAAAGGATATATGTTTCAATTTGGAAACGTTAGGAAAGACTGCACAAGTTTACTAGGTTAGCGCGAAATCTGAGCTTCTTTTGATTCAACCAGTTTCATAATGTCTGGTTCAATTTCGGCCATACATATTATCAAATCATTTTTCGTTCTACGTTAAAAGTTAGATACCCATCCTCGTTCTAAATACCACGTTTTTAGTATACAGACTCTTTAGTTATTCGTGTAACTGAGAAACAAACCTGTAAAAATGGAGGTTTTCAAGATATTTCCGTGACATTTTCTACAATTGCTCTCAAAACGCTGGTGTTTTAATACTGTGAAAAAATGTTCAAAAACAAACCTTTAACTCCCATTTTGGGGGTTCAAATTCAAAACTAAACCTAACGTATAGGAAAATTAATGTTTATTCAGAGGAACACTTTTCCTTGTTTAAATGTATTAATTACCAAGAAATTAAGTTACACTGTGATTTCTGTTTATACAATATTGCAGCCCCAGATCGAGAGATGATACAGTATTTATTGACAGAAATTACCACCTCATCTAATTTCTTGGTAATTAATCAAATTACACAAAGAAAAGAGTTCCTCTGAATAAACATTGTATTTTCCCATAAGTGAGGGAGGGAGGAAAGAGGGCATTGAAGCTTTCAGGAGGCTATTTCATACAATGTGAAACGAAACTGCCTATTACAAAGGAGAAGAAAATTACTTTTGATGGTCACCGGCCGGAAGGCGTACAAAAAGGGCGTTGCAGCATGAAATAGGTTGAGAAACGTTGGTCTAGGAGGTAGGACATGGCGATTCTAGTGGCAACAGGGAGCAAAATTGTTAACGCTGATATGTAGCCATGATAGAGCACAAGTATTTGTACCAATACATGTTCCAAATGTAAAATATTCTCCTATTCAGATGTCAGGGATTAACATAGCTTCCGCTAGGTTATAGTGGATAAGAAAAGAAGTGGAAAGAAACACCAAAAGATTAAATTGTTGAAAAGACAAGGGAAATTTAAAGGCTATCGTAATATAAAGAGTTACAAATCAGAAAGAAGAAATTAAGTTATATCATAATCAGATAACAGGACTGTAAAATGAGCTGGCAAGGATTCTTAAAGCATATGTATAGAATATAGGATACTCTATTTAGGACCAGCAAGAAGCTGGACAGTGGAGTAGGTGTGATTTCGAGATCATGAAACGTATAACGGAACTCGTGACTTAATAACTTTAATGGTAGAATGATAGTGATTGAGCTACAAACAAAAATAAATGATCTGGTTGGTATAATGATTTGTGCAAAATGCGTTAATAATATGTACAAGAAATTTAAATAATGAACTCTGAAGAGAAACATAGAAGAAATGATTTTCTTAGCAATACGAGAGTATAGTGACAGGACAAAAAATAACAGAATCAAAAATGGGAAAGTGTGATTATGATAATTCATTGCTTTCATTAGTACGCTTAATAAGGCTAGTCATCAAAGAGAATAACCAAATCAGGGCCTTAGTTATTTTATTATTCACGGTTTAACAACCTACTGCTAGATTTATTATGTTATATTAAATAATATAAAGATGTGATGAGTAATGATGCTATTAAGATCTGTATTTGACATAATAAACATAATACTGAAAAATAATTGTTCAATCTTGAATCCAAATGTACTTTGATTAAAAAATGAAGTTTCAACTAATATCTAGGTTGTATTGGCTATCAAACTTCCACTGCTGGTTCTAAAGTCGAGCCGAGAATTCTTATGTATAGATATAAAATAAACAAACATCATTTGGACATCAATAGCTTTATTGCAGAGATATTCCATCTTCAAACATTACCAGATAGATTTTGGAAAATAAGTACTATTTTCCATTGGAATAATATGAACCTTATCATCGTACATTTGTCCTATTGTTTCTAAAATATATAACAATTACGTTCTTTCTAAGTTCTAAACATCCTACTAGGAAGATATGACATATCGCGAGAACGCATGGCATATACATCTATATACTCGGATTCAACAGTTAAAAGTACAACGAAGAAAAACTAACCAATCAAAACACAGCTTTCAAAAATACATAACGACTTAAATAATCGACCAATCAGAATTCAGTTTTCAACTATTATACTAGTTGGTAAATATAAACCAATCAACGATGAGTTTTGAATCTTAGTTCTGTTTATAATTACCACTCATGAAACAAATAACTATCGACGTATAACTAAAATAAAGTTGTACAACGCAAAACAAAACTAAGTATAATCAGAATAGAAAACTCAATATGTCATCTTGGCAGCTATTAGCTGGGACAAACTATAGTGATTTGACGTTAATTTTCTTCAATTAATAATGTTTCACTTTTTAATTGTGTTCCTTTCCCTCTGTACTATTTAGTTGCATTTTGGGTATTAGATAAAACGAAGGTACATTTGAAATATTTTAACTAAACAGCTGATCGCAATTTCGCATTAAATAGAAAAATGAAATAGGGATAAGTAAGGAATACAAATAGTTCAAAATATTTTGAGAATTTTGGAAGGATGTAAGTGAATTGAAAAATGGTTAGTGACTGTGCGTACATATTATCCAATAGAATTTATAAAACCACTAAGAGAGCAAAGAATGAATTAAATGTCCAACAAAAGTGAATATCAACACGAAAACGAACCTAAGAATTGAAGTATATTAACGGGAAAGAAAGAACGTAAAAATGATAAACTTTAGAATACTAAGAGTACACTACAGTTATTGTTGGAGAAAAAGTAATTTTCTATGAAACTTTTAAAGTTTCTTTCAATACTTTTTCTTTTTCCAAAATATCGTTTTTTAAACAGCAATTTTCTAATGATTTACCCTGTAGATAATCAACGTAATCAGCAGCCTTGGAGTTAAGCTTTCAAACATTCATCCCACTTTACTATTGCTTTGTTTTCCTGCAGCCTTAAGTCAAATGATGGGGTTATTTATTCATTAGCTGCCACATTGCTATACTTTCTATATTTTAACCCTTACAAACATAAGGAGTTACCTAAGGACATATCGATTGTTATTTGCTATAGTTTGAAACAAAATACTAATAAACCTCCAGAAAACTGAAAAAATATTTTGAATTATAGGAAAAAAATAAGTTCCTAGAGATAATACAACTTCGAAGGCATCTTTACTATAAACTGAAAAACTATGAATTCTTACCGAAATATGCTCTTATTCCGTATATACAATACGTTGTTGCACTATTATCAAAGGAAGATGTCTATTTTTTTATCATAATTATCGTCACGCAAAAATCAAACATATGTAGCTGAAAATCGCGGAAAATAACCTGCTTCTATTCAAGAACAGATATATGTGTTTGCGTTTACTGGTACATTGTGTTTCACTGTAAAAACGCTGGAGATTTCTCCCTCATACTCCGGGATCCAAGCCACGCCCCATACTGTGAAAATATATACAGGTAGAGATAGTGTAAAAAAATATTTTATGTTATATGCATATTTCAAAAGGGTTGTATAAATGCATAATGAATACTCTTGTAAACAAGCAACTACATATATTTTTCTTCTGATGAGTGTTGCAATAGTGCTTTGAGAAGTATTCTTTCAAAGCATATCATAACGTAGGCACGTCCGGCAGCTTCCGCACTTTTTTGAAAGTATAGGAATTGCTATCGTAACAGTATAAGGGGTCAATTGAAAAACTGAATTTTAAAATAGGGTGGCAACGCTGACAACTGGGTGCTTGGGTTCAGGGAACAAACACATGTTTTTAGTGTGTCAAAGCTTGAGTATATTTATACTCAAAGCTTGGTGTCGATACTGAACTGAATGGAAGTATTAAATATTAAATTTTTAATACAAAGTTTAGTCCCAATACGTTCAACGATATGGAAGGAATTAAAATTCTGCGGCGCCGGAAGTACCCACATGAACTAATCTAATACGTAATGCACACTTTATATTTTGTTTAAATGAATGCGAATAAGTCGAAAGGTAAAAAAAAAAATGAAATCTAGATATTTAATCGTTTCTAAACCCTGAAAAACTAAGGTGCCAGGAGTAACTGTATGACCTTTCCCAGTACCTAATGAACACGTATGTCACATTTAGTGTAAATCAATGCACAAATGTAGATTTGTATTAATAAAGGCATTCCTATAAGTTGAATTTTAAGATATAGTGGCAACATTGATAACGTGGTGCTTGAGATCGGAAACACCCAATACTCTATTCTATTGTGTTGAATGAGATTTTAGCAAAGTTGGAACAGATATAGTTTTTTAAATGATTTTTATAAATTTGGTAACACTCCCAACTAGACAACAAGAAATATCCCACATATACCAAAAATATTTGTAATTTATATTTTATGTTGCTTTTCTTCTTAATTACCTATATAAAAGTAATTATTTCTTAAAAGAGACGTTCGCAGTATTACATATTGCTGGCTTTGAAAAACGAACGCTGAAGGTTTTTTTTAAAAAAAAACATAATTTTTAGAGAAAACAAACGTTTACAACACTAGCTAGAATGTTACATGAAAACTGATCTCAGATAGACTGGCTAGGTTATAAGATGTATTAAGCCGGGACGGGTCGAGCTATAAGATGTATTATTTCTCAAATGCAATATTTACCGAAGCCAGAAAATCCAAGTCAATGTAATGTGCGTACTATAAACATATCACAATAGAAGGACTAGGTTACTATTCAGGTGAAAAGTAATTTCTAAATTCTACGATAAACTACATAGACGAACACCTCAGAAACATCTCTTATAAACTTCACTCGACATTTAATAGAATATGTTGCACACATTCTCAATATGAAAAAGCTAGTAATCGAATTCTAAATATGAAATTATATGTAATAAATGTCTTTATGCGATATTTTCTACAAAACATTACTTTAATCTGTAACTTGGTCTATTCAACACAAAATAATATTAGAACGAAAGACTGTCTTAATTAGTCTTAGTCTTAATTCTTCCTATCGCGGGCGCATATCAATGTTTTTACTCATAGCGAAATCCTTATATTAATAACATTTTATATTAAATTAGTAATATGATACAGTTCTACAGTCTATCTTTCATTTTACTTGACGTATTTAGGTCAGTTATTTATCAGTTCCTATAGTTTCTGTCCTCCATAGTCGTCAGTAATTTTATATTCTCTTGTCACCGTCACTGTAGATGTATTTATCACTGCTAATTTTAAATTTCGTAATGTAAAACTATTATATATAAAACACCGTGATGTCAATGGAAGCATAGAGATGTTCCTACTGCAAATAGTGAGAACTATACAACAGAGTTTACGTTATAGGGTAAATAATATGTCGAGTTTTTTCAATAAATGACAGAGTCAGCGGTTGCTCTGTTAAAAAGATATGCCACCTTACATATTGTAAATAAACGAAGGAAAGGCGTGTGTCAGGTATACGTCGTTACTGATATGAATGTCTGTGCGTTTTTAGGAAGAATTTATCTATTATTGTGCATTTTAGATAGGAAAAGAATACGTGAAAATGTAAAGTGTCTCGCATTACTTATTATTCAGAATACAAGAGTATATTCAGAATTATAAACGGATGGACATGTCTTTTCTAGTAGGCCTATTTTGGGAAATATCGATATGACTTTAAATTTGAATGTAAACCCATGCAAAAGTACAGGGTTAAATAAAAGAATTTACTCAATAATTTTTACCTGGAAGAAAAAAATCGGTGTGGTCTAAATTTTGTGCATTGAAATCACCCTGACCTAAAATAATTTTGCTACCTTCATATTACTTTTAGCCAGTCTGAGTTAGCACGCTGTTCTTTAAACTAATAATGTTCCTATGTAAGCTGTTAATTTAGTGTAACTAGTTTTTTTTTTAGAAAGAATCATTATAAAAGCTATCTATTCTCAGAGAAATTAACTTTCATTTTAAACATACTATTATACCAAATGGCAGTTTTTGCAGACTTCCTTGTAATTTATATTTATACAGATGATTTATTCTTGTCTCAAAACCATTTTGTTAGTGTCTACAAGAGATTATTAAGGACCATTTGATTATAGTAAACCAATATCAAAAATTGTATATACATTTTCGAGATAATTAACAGAATTAAGCATATATATTCAATTCAGAATACATATGTTTTAACTTAATTTCCTAAGTTACGTTAAATGAACTGCTGGTCAAACAATACCTACAAAGGAAAATTTTGATTGCATAGAATGTTACATTTTGACTAGATAAATAGTTGTTCTGAAACTTCTCTTAGAATGTGCTGATTCAGGAGGTCCTAGACAATTTAACTGACTTACAGTTTCCTGCGCTGGAAAAATAATCAATCAACCACATATCTTACCTCCTAAAAAACAAATTTCCGGACGAATCAAGACCTAAATTAATATTTGGTTCCCTTCGCATTAGTAAAACGATTTTGTTAGACTTTAAAGTTAAGTTTATCCGTATGTTGATTTTGTATAGCCCGTTTCTTACCATCGTGTTGTGAAAACATTTCTCTCTTAATGCGGTACAAACTGTAATACAGATTTAAAAATACACAAAGGGTTACAGCTGTCTTACAGTATAAAATTTGTATATGAATGGTATGTTCTTAATACGTGCATTGCACCTTGCTCGGTAGAATACAGAATAGTTAAGTTTTGATTGGCAGAAAAACGTTGATAAACATTTTTTTCTCTTAAATATGAAATGCGTCTTCAGGTACCTATCAACAAAGAATTTGTTTCGCTAACATGATAAGCATAACGTTTATGTTTAAGAGCAATAACATGAATTTATTTATCCAGGATAATCTTAAAGTGAAAACATAGCCCGAATTTTTCGATTTTATAGACGATCTAAAAAATTACCGATTTTCTAAAATAAGGACCTTTGTAATATTTTATACTTCATTCCAGCACGTTATACTTTCCTCACCCGAATTAAAATAGAAACTAACCTTAAATACGCTCATCATTTCATACAAATACTGTAAAATGATTTACACGTTTATTCTGTAATTAACATGTTATCCGAAGTAGGAGAAATAATAATTACCTAGAAAATAATGGCTTATACACTTAATGGTTTACTAAGTCAAGATATCAAATATGGGCCAAAACATCTTCAAGCTTGCCTCGGAATAATAAGTGTAGCTTAAACAACATCTGCAGAAAATCACATTGAAAATAATATTGTTGACGATATAAGACAAACATTGACATATGTATTTCAAGAATAACTAGTATAGCATACTCTGTTTATATTTATGTAAGAATGTGACAAGAAACTACAGCGTTTAATGTAGTTATTATGACCTAAACACCTATTAGAACCATATTATAAAATAAAACACCTTTGAGTGCTTTTCGTCGTGGTTATTATCATGTCCAATGTTTCGATAGAATTATTTATTTCCAAATTCTTATGACTCTAAATTTTGTATTAATGACATTGTCTTAAGTTAGGTTTATATTTTCATATTGGTCTTCATTTAGGTTATAAGTATTGTAACAACATCGACATCGATCTCAAACCATTTTTCTCTTTGATACCTTGATCCTTCAATGAGCCTAATACTCCTGTCGCCTACATGATGATCTTCATTGATTATGCATGTAGCAATTCTCTTTTTTTTCTGCATGTTTAATATGTCTTAAATTTTCGGTATAGTTATACTTTATAGGACTTTACACTTGGCTCATTTGTTTCATGGTAATTATATTTGATTTTGTAGATTCCTGAGTTAGTAATATCTGTAAAGTATTTCTACACTCAGATGTATTTATTGTTTATGATATAATTACGTGATTCATGGATGTAATATAGTTTACGTCTACCTGTTTTTGTGTAGGTTTCGGTATATTTGAGATTGAAATTAATTTCATTTAGGATGTTTCTGATTTTGAGCTTTCTCTCTTTTGGTTTGTTTTATCCTATCATGATTATTTATGTTTGTATCCATGATAGGCTATCCTTTTATTTGCATTTAAAATACTTTTCTATTGGTTTTTGGTGTTACATATGTGCATTCCTCTTCGTTAAAAACATACCAGACATTATATTTTTGTTATAAAAGATTAGATACAGATTTATTGTATTTTACACTCATTGTTGTTTTTCTTTATCGGTATATAATAGGTCCGTTCTTCTTTCTGTAATCCGTAATTCAAGTATGCTAATGCCTTTTCTCTCGATTTCTTAATTTTTAATCTTCTTTGAGTGCTTTGAATTCCACAGTTTGAATAACGTTTCAAACGCTATTTTCTATTCATTCTTAGTTGATAAACCGACCACATACCTGAATGTCCTAATATTTTCTATTCTTCCGTCTAACAACTATTTCCCATTTTCGTCCAGCTAATTATCGCTACAAACAATGAAAAATGATTCCCCGTTGCTATACCACGTATTTTACTCAATTCTTTATATTATCACCAAAGGCCAGGCTGGAATAATATAAAAAATATACAAAGAAAAAAATGAGGCTCTAATGCACTAAATTGACATGGATTGGTAAAAATCAAGATCAAAAATATTGTAAATAAAGTACTTAGAAAATGAAAGATTCTGCTAAAACATTATGCATCATTGAGTGGCTGCGATAAGCAGTTACAACTAAGCGTTTTATGTTTAAAATAGTTGACTAGTCCACTTGTAAAACCTGTTGAATGCATCCTAAATACAACGGAGGAAATTGCCAAAACATTTTACGGCTGTCACACAACGCGTATTATTTATTTATTTATTTTTGTTTGTTTTTAAGGCCACAAAGAATTCCTGAGTTGACTGTTAAAATCAGTATTATTGCACTTAAACATTTGTTTTCTATTTTAAAAATTTAGTTTTCTCTTAACAGGTTTTGCAAGTGTAAAGCAAATTAAACTGGTTTTACTAGTTCACCCATCTTGCAAACATACCCACTTGGAAAACCTGTCAAATGAATCTTACACTTTCAAAACTTGCTAAATTTATGTTTGTAACAATGACATCTTGTATCTTCGCACAGCAACATTTTTAGTAAAATGTTATAATTATGAAAAGATGGAAAAACAAACTTCTCGTACATTTGGTATATTTTGTTATTAAATTTGGAAAATTGTGCTTACAATAACATTCTGAAAATACATCACGTGAGTGACTCATAAAAACAACGACGACATGTTGACATTTGAAACTTAGATTTCTAACCAAAAAAAATCCATAAAAATTCATAAACAAAACATAGAATGATTGTATGAAATTACTATGTCTTGTTCGTCTAACAACTCAAAAGGAACGTCAGCGTCGTTTGTGTCGTCTACAACTCCCAGGCGTTCTTGCCCCTTTTAAATATCGAAATTAGAGAAAAAGATCAATTTTTCAGACTCTTCCTATTGATCTCCATAATGTTTCTTTAGCAGTGTTTTGGTGTAATCACCCTTCTTCAATTTTAGATCGACACCTTTGAGGATAACAGTTAGTTTAAGTTCTGGTTCTTGAAATGCTTTCCTCTTTTGGTTATAGATTTGGTCTCCCGCCTTCCAAGTTACAGAAAGGTTCGCTTTGTACTAGGCACGCATTTTTGTTCTTGATTTTGGTGTTGTTGTTTTTTTTTTTTCATTTGAAACTTAAAATGAACCTGGTTCTTTAATCTGTACGTCTGCATACGTCTTCCACTCTTGAACAGAGCAATCTTCTCTAAGGTGAATGATGCTCGCGTGCTTTTTCATGATGTCCATGTAGATTTGTGGCATCTCAATCACGTCAATTTTCCAAAACTCTCGTTCTAAATTTCCGAATATTCTATTGGTAGGTTTGAAATACGTGATTATAGATGAAGCCTCATTCAGAAACGTATTGCATCAACATGCCTATTATTTTTTGCACTGTCACTCATCTTAAGTATCTCATATTTTACCAGCCTAATAACACAGTCTCTGCACACACTGCCGCTATGCTTAACTACAAGACAGTTATGCAAATAAACAACATACGGCGTTGCCAATATCATTGCGTGAAAATAAGAGCTACGGAAACAAACTACAGAGATAGGGAAAAGCAAAACGTTTTCTTTCACACACACACCCCCCCTCAATGTAAAGTTCTGAGATTTTAACAGTTTTTGCATATGTGTGGTTCCGGGTGGCCATGTTTCTATTGTGATTTAGCTGGCTTTGGAAGTGAACTGTTTTAACAGGTTTTGAAAGTGTAGCCGTTGCAATTTTGCAAGTGGACGTGATTTTCTCATTTCTTTTTTAAGCGATTTTAGAGGGTTTTGCTCCTTTAGATCTTTGAAGAGGACGCTGAGACAATTCAAACGATCATGATAACAAGTTTTTCTTTGAATTGTCGTTTAACAGGTTTCGCAAGTGGACGACTTAATTTTAATGCATGCTTACGTAACTACATCAACGATAATCATCGTACTGATATTGCAGAATTGTTCTCATACATGGACTAATTTGTTGTTATTAGATGAATTCAGATAATTGAAAACAGTGGTGTATATCGCGCCGGTGGATTATATCGTCATATCTGCTATTAACATCCTAAGTAGGTAAGTTAATATAATATAATATTCAGTATAATGTTCGATATGCTGAAGATAATAAGTGAAACGGTTTAACTACTGCTGGTGTTTACTACTAGTGTTTAACTACTAGTGTTTAAAGGTCTAATACTAACTGATACGAATATATGAAAATTTGTTCTTTTGTTGCAGGATTTGCAAAGAAATTCTAAAAGACTGTTCAATCAACAAAAGACCATTCGATTGCTGCACTTACTTTCACTCTATTCAAACCGATCTTCCGAACTGCTACATTGTTAACTCATTACAGATGGCGTAAGTTAAATTGTTTATTATCACTTCCTTAATATAGTTACAAGGAAGGTATTGATAGTTCCATTTTAACCGTTTCTTGTACCTGTTACAGGTCGTGTTAAAATAACAGACTGCTTTATACAATTTCCTATGTTTATTATAATCTATTTGAATCGATTTGTATGAGTAGACATGAAGAGGTTTATCTCATTATTTCAAAAATTGGATATTGCCTGGTTCAAAAAAAGGTTAGCCAATCTGCCTCGAATTTTAGTGTTGAGTATACTTTAATCAATGTTATTGCCTGGAGAACACCAGACCATTTACGATTCGTTGGCTGTTTGTTAGTTATCGTAAACTTTTATGCATTATAAAGATTGCCAGTTACTGTTCAAATGACTATTTTAGAATATAAATCGAGTGCCTTTTATCCCGTGTAAACAACTTAAAGAGAAATGAAACATTGTAATGGCGTTGAATCCAATACCACAAGGTTTGATCATACTGTTCTCCATTCATGTAACATTGAGGTGTAAGCAACATCAGGTCTACTGTTATTTTTTCTAGTTAAGAAGATAAACATAATAATGTAATAAGAACTTCCCTAGCTTAAAGGAAAGTGTCGCCTTTCTTAACTTTCTTTCTGATGAGTAAGATTTAACGGATGCTATTTTTCTTTCAGAAAATAATCTTCTTTTATTATGTTTTGCGCTACTCAGTCATATTAAATGTTATTATATTGTGATTATATTTTTTTTCTTGCTGTCCGTTTTATCTTACAACACTAACCAAATGGCCCAGTTCCTTGTGTATTAGTTAGTTGCTTCAAAGATAGTTATGAAGTATGTTTAAAAATAACTATTACATGAGTTATGTTTATGATTTTAAATTATTACATTTTCTAGTGATGTCAAAATTGACAAAGGAGTGCAAGTGTGTTGATAGCTGTTAAATGAATAACACATCGAACAAATGTGAAAATTTATTACGTATGAAAGTAAATATGGTGTAATATATTGCATTTGTTACACGTAATTCAAAAGTAGACGATTATATATTATTTCAGTGTATTTGAATCGCTTGAATACTTCATTACAAAATTGTAATAATTGTAGATTATTTTAATTTGGTGCGAATTACTGGTGATAATTTTGATCTTGATAATGGTACTCTATATTACTGGATGTTTCATCATTTTTATTATATATGGCTTATATTTATGAAATATACTAAAGAGCGTCAACGGAAGAATACTCTATTTAGAATTAACGAATTTAGTAGTTTAAATACAAGCAATAAAATGTGATTTTTCTTTTATCAAACTAACATTAGCCTTAAATGCAAAGTTTAAAATTGGAAAATCCTCCATTAGAAATAAATTTATTTCGAAATATTTTAAAAGATCTGGCTTGTTAAAACTTTAAACAAAACCTCGGGATAAAACGTTTTAAGTGCTAAAATGTTTGATAATGGAGAAAATACAGTTGATTAATCTTTCTTAATTGTGAAATGAATCTTTATGGTTGCTGTTTCTAAAGTTATTATTAACTTAGGAATAAATTTTCCTGTTAGTATAACAATCTTCTTTTTATCCGTTTTTCCCACCTTCGTCGGGTCAAAGTTTCTGATGACTCTTCTCTACAAAGCCCTATTCTAAACTTCTACCCCTGATAGATCTTTCCCCGCGAAAACCTTTTTAACATATAACCAGGCGCGTGGTGGTAAATTTTACACCCAGATCAGTAAATTCATTTGCCGGTTTGCCACATTGCTGAGCAACCTAGTACCTTCCGAAACAGAGCGCGTAAACAGATAAGGTCATTCATGTCAGTGTTGGATTAGTTTTCAAACCGATAAGTACTAGAATTGGAATTTTATATTCTGAAAAAATATTTAAGTGGTATAAATATTGAATATCTAGTGTATTTATTAATTTGTCATTATTATATTTGAAAATTACGTTATTCAAAGCGATAAACTCAATTTGGCGTTAAAGTATACCCCACTCGCCTACTAGCGTAATAAAGCCTGACTGTAATGCTGAACACTCAAAGCCTTTATGAATACATTATTAACTATGTTGTCAAATTTTTAATGTCAGAATTATTTTCAACTATTAAAAGGACCAACCTGAAAATATAAAAATACTTTCTAATACATTTGAATATTACTTTGTTCCAAAGGATTAATTCAATTTGGGAGTAACATATATCTCCACGAACCTACTAGTGGTAACGAAACAGGCATGTCTGATTTAAAGTTAATCCCCACCAATCCATTTCCTCCATGGCCTTCCTCTACCGCCCTTACCCTCCAGGCCCATTGTCATCATTCTTCTTACTATATAGTCACTTGCTCTTGTCATATTCATCACATGTGCATACCACAGTAGTCCTATTTCTTGTTTCTTCTTCGATATGTCTACAACCTTAGTGCTCCTCTTACTCTCACTTTGTCCCTTCTTGGTATCCCACAAATCCAGCGTCGCATTCTCACTTTGGCAACACGACACATACTTTCTTCCAATTTCTCCTTCCTTCTTGCATTATGTGTGTTATTTACGCATTCAAATTACCATTTACAGCAACAAATGAGGCTAAATATTTAAAACTGTGCACTTTATTCAATCGTTCTTCTTGCAGCCTGACTTCTTCATTTTCTGCTCCGTTAAATTTAAGATACTTGGTTTTCTTTCTATTAATCTTCAGACCTCTATGCCGGCAGGGTGACAGAGCGGTCTGCGGCGGTAGACAATCGGTTCGAAGGTCCCAGGTTCGAGTCCCGGAAAAGGCATGGGTGTGGATTTTAACAGCTAAAGGCGAATCGTGACGGGCCGAAGTCCAAAATTACTAGATTGGCCCATATAAAAAAATAAAGTTCAGGCCTCTATCTTTCAATAACTTTCTCCAATTCTCTACTTTCCTTTCTAGTTCTGTCCTATTAGCAGTGCATAGTACAATATAATAAGCAAACATCATACACCAGGTGGCTTCATCTCTCATATCCTGAATTTAAACTTGAATTTCCTTTAGAAATAAAATGCCCAGACGGACTCTCTCACACCAGTTATAATATTATAAATAATGTTAAAGAGATACGGGATTCAGTTTCTATAGTTTCCCTATATAGTTTCCCCCTCTATAGTTTCCCTATTGTAATACACGCATAAAATGGATTTGCCGTGATAATTCCACACTGCTTCGTACCTGAGTTCTAGCTCCTGTTTGCATATCATAGATTATATTTAGATATTTCTCTGGCACTGTATTCTCTCTACAAAAATCTCTATACTTCCTGGCGTGTTAGTCTGTTGTAAGCCTTTTCCAAATCAATATATACCACATGTAATTCTTTTTACATTTTCTTGATTTTTTCCATAGTTTGTCTTAATATGAACGTTCCGTCAGTTCTACTTTTTCCTGGCATAAACAAAAATTGTTTTTCTACTATTGATGTTCCTTGAAATCTTCCTTCTCCATTTTCCTATTAAACCTTCATTATGTGTGGAATTAATTTGACTCCTCTATAGTTTCCACAATCCTGTACAGTATATCTGCCGTCTCCTTGAAAAAGATGTTATAACACTCCATTGAATTTGCATTTCTTCCTATTCATAAAGTTTTTACATCTTATCCTATAAAAAATCATATGTTTTTCACATCATATCCTTCTGGATCCAAACTCATCCACGCTTCTATTGGTATGCAATCAGGACCTGTTACTTTTCCAATCTTCATTTTCTTTAATGGTTTCTCTATTTCTTTCCGGTCTATTCTTGTTGTTGGTTAAAAATTTGAAGTTTCATCACTAATAACTTTCCTCGGATTTTCCTTATTTAGGAACGTTCTTAAATACCCGGACCCTCTCTCATTCATCCTGTGTTCATGGGTAAGCACTAATCCTTGATCATCCTTAATTTGCATAATATAGGTAATATCCTATTGACTTGTCTCTGGATTTTGCTCTAGCATGACACCGTAGTTCAGTGGTAGAGCGTTGGCGTAGTATTCGGGAGGTCGTGGGTTCTATCCTAGTGGCGGCCATCCTGAAAGGTTTTCCCAAAGTTTATCCTCAGTCACACTAGGCCGGGATGGTACCTTCAATATAGTCCCTGACCGACACCTTCCCAAATCCTTTCCCCTCCCCTATACCGGCCTGAGCATTAGGTGCCTAAGACCAAGTTTCAATTGAATTGAATTTGGATTTTGCTAACCTGTATAGCTTCTTCTCTTCACCTACTGTTTCAAGTTCGTCATACAGTTCATACCAGGCTTGCGCTTTTGCTCTAACCACTGCCCTCTTTCCTTCCTTATTAGCCGCTTTGAAGCTTCTGTACTTGGAGGATACCATTGAGTTTTAACTTCTCTCTTCGCTGTAATAGCTTCTTGCACTTCCTCATTCCACTATTTAATAGCTTCTTGCACTTCCTCATTCCATCTCTTTTCCCGTAGTGGCTACTTTCCAGAGTTTCTATATAAAGTTCTCTGTTGTCGTTAATATGATCCTAATGTTTATATTCAACCAGTTTTGCACATTCTCTTCGTGCTGATTTATTATTCCCATAACCATATTCTGAATGCTCTTCTTAGTTTCTCCTCTTTCAGTCTCCACCATCTAATGTTGGGTTTTCCACTTCAGTACCTCCTATTATTTCTACTTGCAAACCCTCAGTCCACACTCACCACTCGTTACGGGACCACGCTTTCATTTTTCATTACCTTAATGTTCTTAAAATGTTCCCTTCGACATAAGGTGAAATACATTTGACTTTCTTTTAAACTACTTCTATAAGATAAAAGATGCTCCTTCTTCTCAAAACATGTATTGAAGATCATCATATCGACTGCCATTGCAAAGTCTGTTGCTCTTCCTCCTTCATCATTCCGATCTCCTACGCCGTGAATTCTCTCAATACTTTCTATGCTTCTGCGTACATGTCCATTCAAGTCACCGCACACAATTTTTCTTTGTGGGAACACTGAGAAGTTCGTGGTCCAAATATTTCCAGAAATCTATATTTTCTTCTTCCTCGCAACCGACTTGCAGAGTATACGCACACACTATATTGATCATTTCATCCATGCACTTCCTGATACTCATCACTCTGTCCTTCCAATTCACACTTACTACTCTATCTCAGTCTTGAAAGAACTATCCATACCCCCGTTCCTTCCATGTTCATTTGCTCCACTATACATCAACTTGCAGCCGCCTCCTAGTTCTCTTGCCTTATTCCCTTTCCATCTTGTCTCTTGCACACACAGGATCTCAACTTTCTGTCATATCTGCAACCTTTCTTCCTCTTCCATTCATGGTCCCAACATTTAGTGAACCTACTCTGAGGCTCACATGGACTAGCTTCTTTAACTGAGCCGTTCCTTGACTTGGTTTCCCTCCCTGATTTCTCAAAGAAGCCGGATCAAAACTCTGAATGTAACATACCGGGTACGCCCTAGCATTTTACGATGTTTCATTTAGAAAACCATCATGTGTGGTTTCAGCATAGCTTTTAAGGCAGATACCCTTCCTGACGTCAACCCTCCTCATTCTTCCGGGATTGGGACCGGTGCCAAGTTGGGGTGAATTACCCTTCCCCCTCCAGTGTCTGAGTTCCTTATCAGTTTAACAATACTACAGTATCATTAAATTAATCAAACTAAAGAAGCTTCTTAGGAAGTGCATGAAACACTCATATAATGATAGCAATATGTTTAAACATTTGAAACGCAAATTAAAGAGAATTATTAATATTAAATATGTTAGTAATATCGAATAACATGTAATCTGTGATTTTTATTTTTTTTAACATATAGCAGAAAATGAAATTATAATCTGGAAACAGCTTAATGAAATATGGATCTAATATAATATTATTCTCAATAATAGCAATTCTGTTGCTAAACGTTTTGCAAACTTTCTAAAATCAATCTATGAAATTGCTTTCAATTATTTATGAAAGTCATACAATAAAGAAGTATACATACTTCGCTGGTATATTTCTTTTATACTTCGCTATTAAATGCGATTACATCTAACGATTATAGAACTGGGTTGAAAACATGAACACCGCAAAGAGATTGTGGCCCTGATATAATTTTTCATACTTGAGCTTTTGTCGAAAGGCTATACAAATTTAACTAAAAATTCACATTAAAGGGATGGAGAAGTGTTGTTGCAAGAAGAACGATTGAATAAAGTGAAACGTTTTAAATATTTAGGCTCAACTTTTACTGGGAATGGCGATTTGGACTAAGAAATAACACACAGAATGCAAGATGGATGGCGAAATCGGCAGAAAGTATGTGGAGTTCTTTGCGACCGCAGAATTACGGCGAAGAATAAAGGGATGATTTACAAAACAGTTGTTAGACCAGCAATGATGTATAAATCAGTAACATGGCTAAGAAAGAAAGCACAAAAAAGAGATTAGATGTCACCGAAACGAGAATGCTACGTTGGATGTGTGGGATATACAAGAAGATACAAAGTGAGAAATGTGAGAGTAAGAGGTACAACCAAAGTTTTAGAGATATCTAAGAAGATACAAGAAAGAAGACTGCTGTGGTATGGACATGTAATGAGGCAAACAAATTACTATGTAGTCAGAAGAGTGATGGCAATAGAAGTGGAGGGCAAGAGAGGTAGAGGGAGGCCAAGGAGGAAATGGATAGATAGGATTAAGAAGGATCTCGGGAAGAAAAGGTCAGGGAAAGAAGTTCAAGATAGTGTTCTGTGGAGAAATGTTGATGCCACGTAGGTAGGAAAAGACGGAGATAAAGAAAAAGATTGAAGGGCTAATGAAAGCATTCTGTAATTTATAACTTTACTGCATGTCTTCCTTCTTTGTGGAAGGTAACTCAGATTTCGCCTCTGATTCAAAGTGGTAATAGTAATAGCGTCGAGAATTACAGAACTACACCAATATGATGTGTTTTCCACAGAAATTCTTGAAAATATATTGTATTATTGTATATTGAATCACGTCAATCATATATTGATATTTGCCAATATGTGCTTTCCCTTAGATCAATACTAAGAAGTTTAACTACAGAACGGCAATATGTATACAACAGTATATACAGTATATCATAAAAGATTTATTATGCATTCCATATATTTTAATTTTTCTAACGTGTTTCATCATGCGTATTTCTGATTAATTTATCGGATGCACAGGTCCACAAGCAGTGGGACCGCAGAGGCACTCGAGAGTTCCAAATGAAGTTAAGGAGAGGGGGTTCTATTCTTTCGTTCTTTCAAACGGGCGCCAAAATCGGAGTTTCCTCCCCGTTGCGAAAATACAAGCTGCGACCCTGGCATGCAACATGTGGTTCATAAACACAGTAAATCGTTTAGATATTGCGTTTATTCTGGTGTACCACAGTGATCTAATTGCGGTCTCTGCTATTTATAATATATTAATTACTTGCATTCAAGGGTTAAATTTTATTAGTGCTACGTTTACGGGTGATAAACTTACCCTCAGAAATTGAAAGCAAAGAAAATATCTTATTCATTCAGGCAGATATTAGTGATTCGTAGAACTGCTCTTAGCAACTGCACACAAATTCAATATTTAGAAGTATTCATATAATATAAGAAATTAACAAAATGAAAAGTCAGCAAGTAGTATTCTACAATTTTATATATTGAATAGTCAATTTTATATAAGTGGATTCTTGAATTGAATTTATGGTGAATGGGCCACAAAGGTTAAGGTGGGAAAGGATAAGAGAAAGGATGTAGGAAGAAGTCGACCAGGACCAGTAGGAAGAAGTCGATAATTTGAAGATATCCTTTCAGTCTTTTCAGTAACTGTGAGAAACAGCACCGAATAAACTAACAAGGAACCCTACCCAAGTGTAAATCTCCGATTTTGATCAAATTTGGCAGGTAGATACTACACATGAAATAAACGAATACGTGTTTCTTTGTTTCTGCGGAAAAGCTGTTTTAGGCGGTAAAAGCCCCCATACAAAATTCTGAAAGTGGCTGCCCGATAGGCGACAAGAAGTGGACCGAAGTGAATGAAATTGTGCACAGGTATACTAGACATAAATTAAGCGAATACGTGTTTCGTATTTTCCTGGAAACAACGGGTGAGTGGGGCACAGACCCCTCCAGACATTTGATCACGAAATACCAAAAGTGCTAATAAGTGTACGTCAAAAGTGCCTAAAGGACATGGAGAATTGCAACGAAACTGTGTGTAGAAACAATATGCAAAAAAAATAAGCGAATACAAGTTTGTGATTTTGTGCGAAAAAACAATGTGGGGGCAAAGGGCCCTTGCCTGTCTCCCAAAAATGTGAAATGCAATGCCACGAGCGCAGAAAGATATG